>CM035172.1:8810225-8951281 GCA_020205615.1 Panax quinquefolius | reverse complement strand
AGAAGAAAAATGGAACAACAAGGAAAAGTGGTGAGCTCAACTAGCCCAAAGAAGAATACTACGACTAAGATAATATACAACAAATTATCGTTAGTCTCCAACAGGAAAAATCGATGTAATACAATGAGCAACAAGTTTCGTGATCAATATTCGCAATGAAATAATAATTCATGTAAGAAGAGTTACGTAGAGAATGAAATCTACTATAATCTATGAATTTAATAAATCCATCATCAATATTTTTATCCTCGTAACATCAATCAATATTCATCTCAAATCAAATATTCATCTTTTGCACTACAGCCAAAGATATTCATCAATCGGCCATGTTCATCTCAACACTGCTCATCTTTGCACTAAAGGCCAAAGATATTCATCGATCGGTCATGTTCATTTAAACACCGCCATCTTTTGCACCATCGCCAAAGATATTCTTCGAAATCATTCATCTTTACTACAGCCAAAGATATTCAATAATATCATCATTTAAGACCGAGGATGATGAAAATATTTTAAAGAACTAATCCAAAGAAACAAAATGACAAGGATTAAAGATTAAGGATTCGTGATTTTGTTTTATCCATGTCCAACAATACCTCAAAAATAATCATAGTGGTGTAAAATTCAAGAATGATCAAAACATGGATACAATCAAAGCTAGTATCCGTATTAGATATTTTGGACGAAAAGAAGAAATTTTATTTTTCGATGAATAGTCTTGATATCGTGAATAAGAATCTTTCACCAAAAGATAGAAATTCCACAAAAAAACATTTTCACGCTTTATGAATAGTACTTGTGAATAAGAACTCGTGAATAGTAACTCATGAATAGTAACTCGTGAATAAGAACTCATGAATAGTAACTCCGACATGAAAAAAAGTTCCAAATTTGATAAAACTTCAGATCAACATTTCAAAGATAATGATATCAAGAAATAATATCATTACGAAAAAAATAATATCCCTTACCTCAAAGAATCGAGATTTCTAAGGAAAGGCTCAAGTGATGCTTGAATGAAACTTGTAATCGACAAAGAACTCTCAAAGTATCTAAATACTCACAAAATATGCTCAATAATATAGAGAGAGAAAGAGAAAAACTTTGTTTCGTGTGATTTTCAATTCTAACTTACCTCTATTTATAGGAAAATGTTAGCCCAAGCGACATTTCTTGACTGTTTGATGGCTTTACCTACTACTATTGCCACCCACCACATTTGAAATAAAATTCAGCACATTTCTTCACCAACCACAAGTGGGGCCCACTCAATTCTAGAATTTTCCACCAAAATCAATTATAACCCTAATTTCCGAATCGTACACCTCTTAAAATTCATAACAAATCATTCGCGCATTTTTAAACGGCTCAAAATTTGTGGACATATACTAAACTTATGTATGTATAACATACCCAAAATTACCATTAATCCAACGGCATTAGGATTAAAATTATAATCCCATAATATATCTCAAAACCCCCGATTTAATTTTAATACCTCCAACTGCAAAAATAATCGATAAAACACCTCAACAATAATTTCTTCATTTATAACCACATAAATAAATCCATCATTTATATCCACATAAAATAAATATTTCTTTATCATATGAATCAATAATTAATTATTCACAAATAATATTACGTAATCACAATTATGACAACCAGTAGCTCCTGGAAAGAGGGGCTTCCGATAAGGATTTCTCTCCTCTTGGCCGCAATTAGGTGACCAAACCTCTCCTTGATGTAACTTTCTAGACATTGCCAATAATGCTATCTAATAATATTATTTAAATAATATGAATTATTGATCCGATAATGGAGATAATGCAAACAATTATTGAACAACAATAATATAAAATATCAACGCAGAATTATTGAATCAATAAAATAAAATATTGAGCGAAGAATCATCGTGGAAAATTATTGAGTAAAGGCCATCTTACGTGCATTTAATCAATAATTCAACAATCTTGTCGCAATACTGCAAGTGTCTTTCTTTGTGCAACCACGCCAGACATCAGTATTTTAACCACCCCCGGTTCCAACAATGAATCTTAATTGATAATAACTACGCCAGTTATTTATAACCACCCAAACTTTGTCGCTTTTCCTCATCCAATCGCTTTCACATTATGGGGCCCACATGGTCTTGCTACTACCGCATTTAATATTCTAAAGACAGTATGAATATTCCACGACCAAACGAATATTCCCAGAATAAAAATGAATATTTTATAACCACTTGCTTATTTTGAAATATTTGCATGATTTAACCCTTAACTATCCACATTAATCAAATCAACCCTTACTATTTCAAAATAATAAATAAAGGAAATTCCTTTTATTTAAAAATTTCTGGTCTTACAACCTCCCTCCTTATGAAATTTCGTCCTCGAAATTGACGTGATCGATTCTGGTGTTTCAAATGGTGAGGATACCTCGCTTTCATTTCCGCTTTCCAATTCCTGTGTCATTTCCTCTATAGCATGATTCCTCCACAAAACTTTAACTTGTGGTATGACCTTTCAAGGCGTAGGGACATGCTCCTTCCTATCCAAGATCTTGACAGTAGCTCCTCATACGTTAAGTCTTCTTCACATCTCGTCCGCTTTAACTCTATAACGTGGTTCGGGTCTTTCACATATTTACGAAATACGGATATATGAAACACATTATGAACACGAGACATACTTGGAGGTAACGCGAGTCTATAGGCTACATTTCCTACTTCCGGTCAAGAATTTGAAATGGACCAATAAATCGTGGATTGAGCTTTCCTCTCTTTCCAAATCTTGTAACTCCCTTCCATGGAGCAACTTCAACAATACACGATCCCCTACATTAAATTCCACGTCCTTTCGATGAAGATCCGCATAACTCTTTTGTCGATCTTGTGCTTGCTTTGTATCGTTGTCGAATCATTTGGATCTTTTCGGTGAATCATATCGTCTTTAACTTCTGTCCCAACAATGTTGCTTCACCCACCTCATCCCAACATATTGAGAACGACATTTTCGGCCCATATAATGCTTGAATGTAACCATTGCCTATATTTGTTTAATAACTATTGTTGTATGAGAATTCCACCAATGGCAAGTACTTATCCCAACTTCCTTTGAAATCTAGGACACGAGTTTTAATATATCTTCAAGAGTTTGAGTAGTCCTTTCGATTGCCCATCCGTTTGAGGATGGTATGCCAAATCAATCAGAAATTCGTGTTCCATAGCTTTCTAACCCAAAATCATGAAGTGAATCTTGGGTCACTATCCAAACTATGGATACTTTGGCATGCCATGCAACCTCACAATCTCATTCACGTATATACTAAAGAAGACGTTCAAGGGAAAAAGTCTCCCCAGATCGGCAAGAAATGAGCGATTTGGTTAATCTATCAACAATAACCCAAATAAGCATTGATGCCTTGAGAAACCCTAGGAAGACCCGTGAATTAAAATTCATAGTAATGTGTTCCCACTTCCATTCCTAATCTCAAGTGGTTGCAACGGACCTTTAGGTACAAGATGCTCCGCTTTTACACGTTGACAAGTTAAACACATCGAGATAAACTTTGCAATCTCTCTCTTCATATTATTCCACCAAAATGTATGTCAAGATCACGATACATTTTAGTACTTCCGTGATGGATTGCAAATGGTGTATTGTATTGCCTCCATCATAATCTTGTACCTCAAATCGTAGTCGTTAGAATACAAAGTCTAGAGTGGACTCAAGTATTCCTTCTTCATCAATTCTAGCTTCCTAATAGCTCCTTCAGTACTTTCCTCTTCATACGCATCGACCAAGCCTATTGGCTCGAGCAAACTTTAACTAAAGTCGATTATACTCAGATATCATCACGTGGGTACCTAGAGTTTTCATCTCCATCTCTATTATTTGTAAATTCTACGAAATTAGTCTTTGATAATATCGTACTCAGATTTATATACGATCTTCTACTCAACACGCCACCACCACGTTATTTTCCAGGATGGCATGGTCGAAACATGTCTTTGAAATGAGTCTCTCTTGAGTTCTTGAAGCTCTTCCCACATTCCTCGCTCCATTCGAATTTTGTATCTCTACGAGTTAGTCTGCGATAATGGAATAGCGATTCGAGAATATCCTTCAACGAATCTCCGATAATAACCAACTAAGCTGAAAACTACGATTTCGATTCACAAACTTAGGTTGCTCTCAACCGTGACTCATATCCCAATCTTGGATAAAGACGTCACAATGACACCTATCGCTTTACTATCGCATCGAATATGACGTCCCCTAGAGATGTTCGCTTAGGTGAATTCCACAAAGGAAGTCACAAGATAAAGGCTCAGTACCAAATTCTATAATTGAATTTTAACTCTGAAGTTCAATAGAAGCCATTTGATATGAGATTTTAGAAATGAGTTTTGTCTGGGGTTCAAATTCGATACAAAATTTAATATCGAAGCTTTGGGAGTAAGCGAAGAAATTCTTCAGAAATACGTCAGAAAATCAATAACAACAGAATATTATTCAAATCGACGTGTCTTTATTCAAATCCATAACATGGACTAAGAAGACTTGACATCCGTAATAAACGAATGACTTCATGGCTTGATATGAAAATGTTTGACTACAATGGTTTGATTGCTTGAATTCAATAACGGAGTTGCTTAGGAATATGAAAACTAACAACCTTACAAAAGCAATCAATTTGGCATGATGAGTAGTTAACCTTAAAATCACATCAAAAGCAAATATCTCTATAGAAATAAGGTTAACGGTAATGTGATAGTGCCAACTGAATCAAACAAGATTTCTAAACAACAGATGTAATGAAAGTTTCTCCTAACTGATTCTCCATAAATAGGTCAAAGTCTAATTTCTCCGTAGTCGAGTTCAAACGTTGAGCGCAAGCAAGAGAGATAAAAGAATGGGTAGAACCCAGATCTATACAGTAAGGTATAAACTTCGCAAGAATTTATAATTAACTAACCTGTGTTAACTTCGTTCGGTTCCTCGCATTTTGACTGGCCACGACAAAACGCTCTTCCAAGAACCGCTGACTTTGACTTTTCTGGGACATCCTTTTGAGTCACCATTCACGCTGGACTGGTTTCGATATCGCATAATCTCGAGCGATATGTCCTTCTTTTCCATAATTATAGCATACCTTGAAGGCTTTGAACAGTTTGACCTTATATGTCCCTCTCTCCACATCATCAGCATCTAACTCAAGGATCGTTCTCTTCCCCCAGAATTTGTTAATGGTGTTGATGTTCTTTTGCCGACGTCTTTCCCGTCATCGTTAAATCTTCTTTTTAGATTGGACATCTCTTTCCATAATATCAACGTGTCAATGCGACTTTTACCTACGTGCATCACTCATTCTCACTGCGTTCGCTTATTTCTTCTTTTTCATTTCGATTCCACTTTATCATCTTATACTCGCCAAAGAGTGCTTCATTCAAGCATCACGATCGGGTAACACAAGCTTAAATCGTTGCAACCTTTTGCTCCACGATCGCTGCATTCTTGACAAATTTCTTCTTCTAACTCATGAATACGATTTTGCAATTCTACATTTCGATCATAAAATACCTCTAATAAACTCTCTTCGTACCTCTTCTTCCTCTTCTTCCTCACTCTCAAATTGTTACCTCTGCGATTATCTCGGTGCAACTATCAATTCTTCACTCACCACATGGATATCTCTAATTCCTTCTTCGCCGACATCACATTATCCTCGGTTGGCGATTAGAGGTGTCTCCACGATCTCATTCACTCCATTGTTAACGTTCTCAGCAGCCAATTCTAAAAAAACTATCATAAAACAAGGGTTAATTAAGAAATCAATATATCACATAATATCCCTATATATCGACCAACTAACAAATAAGCTTAGGTAGACACACACTTTAGCGAAGGATTTACTCGTCTCTCCTCTCCTAGTTCTATTCCCGATCTCCGCCAGAGATCATATCCTAAGCTCGATACCAACCGTGACGCCCCCAAAATAGGAATACATCACCCATTCGAAGTTGTCGATACATGGTACGTAAACAACTACAACTTTATTATTACAACAAAGAAATCTGCGCGAGTTTAAATACAAATATTATCTTCTGAACAATATTTATACTCACATAAATCCTCATCACATTTATTGATACATTATTTTACAAAATGGTGAGGACTACTAAACAATCCTTTCTAAAACCTTCATTCCATACCCCAGACTGCATACTCGCTTTGCATTCTCGCCTCCCGAGAAGAAAAATGGAACAACAAGGAAAAGGGTGAGCTCAACTAGCCCAATAAAGATACTACATGACTAAGATAATATACAACAAATTATCGTTAGTCTCCAACAGGAAAAAATCGATAGAATCTGATAGACAACAAGTTTGAGATCAATATTCATGCAATGAAATAATAATTCATAGAAGAGTTACGTAGAGAATGAAATCTACTATAATCTATGAATTTAACGAATCCATCATCAATATTTTATCCCCAGCAACATCAATCAATATTCATCTCAAATCAAATATTCATCTTGCACTACAGCCAAAGATATTCATCAATCTCGGTCATGTTCATCTCAACACTGCTCATCTTTGCACTAAAGGCCAAAGATATTCATCACCGGTCGTGTTCATTTAAACACTTTCATCTTTTGCACTACAAAGCCAAAGATATTCTTCAGAAATCATTCATCTTTACTACTGGGCCAAAGATATTCAATAATATCATCATTTAAGACCGATGATGATGAAAAATATTTTTAAAGAACGAATCCAAAGAAACAAAATGACAAGGATTAAAGATTAAGGATTCGTACTTTGTTTTATCCATGTCCAACAATACCTCAAAAATAATCATAGTGGTGTAAAATTCAAGAATGATCAAAACATGGATACAATCAAAGCTAGTATCCGTAATAGATATTTTGGACGAAAAGAAGAAATTTTATTTTTCGATGAATAAGTATCGTGATACGTGAATAATAGTAACTCACACCAAAAGATAGAAATTCCACAAAAAACATTTTCACGCTTTATGAATAGTACTTTCGTGAATAAGAACTCGTGAATAAGAACTCATGAATAAGAACTCGTGAATAGTAACTCATGAATAAGTAACCCAGACATGAAAAAGTTCCAAATTTGATAAAACTTCAGATCAACATTTCAAAGATAATGATATTGAAGAAATAATATCATTACGAAAAAAAATAATATCCACTTACCTCAAAGAATCAAGATTGGAAGGAAAGGTCTCAAGTGATCTTTGAATGAAACTTGTCTTTGACAAAGAACTCTCAAAGTATCTAAATACTCACAAAATACGCCAATAATATAGAGAAAAAGAGAAAACTTTGTTTCGTGTGTGATTTTCAATTCTAACTTAGCCCTCTCTATTTATAGGAAAATGTTAGCTTTACCGAGCGCGACTTGACTGCTACTCGATGGCTTTTTACTCGCTACTATTGCCACCACCACATTTGAAATAAAATTCAGCACATTTCTTCACCAACCACAAGTGGGGCCCACTCAATTCTAGAATTTTCCACCAAAATCAATTATAACCCTAATTTCCTAATCAGACACCTCTTAAAATTCATAACAAATCATTCGTGCATTTTAACGGTTCAAAATTTGTGGACATATACTCAACTTATGTATGTATAACATACCCAAAATTACCACAATCAACGGTCGGATTAAAAATTATAATCCCATAATATATCTCAAAACCCGATTTAATTTTTAATACCTCCAATCTGGTAAAATACTGATAAAACACCTCAACAATAATTTCTTCATTTATAACCACATAAATAAATCCATCATTTATATCCACATAAAATAAATATTTCTTTATCATATGAATCAATAATTAATTATTCACAAATAATATTACGTAATCACAATTATGACAACCAGTAGCTCTCCGGAAAGAGGGGCTTTCCGATAAGGATTTCTCTTATCGACGCGCAATTAGGTGACCAAACCTCTCCTTGACAGAACTTTCTAGACATTGCCAATAATTCTATCTAATAATATTATTTAAATAATATGAATTATTGATCTGATAATGGAGATAATGTGCGTGACAATTATTGAACAACAATAATATAAAATATCAACGCAGAAGAATTATTGAATCAATAAAATAAAATATTGAGCGATAATTCATCGTGAAAATTATTGAGTAGTGCCATCTTACGTGCGAATCAATAATTCAACAATACATGCAATACTGGTGTGCTACCGTCGCGACCACGCCAGACATCGTATTTTAACCAATCGGTATTCCAACAAATTTTAATTGATAACAACTACTACGCAGTTATTTATAACCACCCAAACTTTGTCGTTTTCCTCATCCAATCGCTTTTTAATTATGCCCCCACATGGTACTACTTGCCGGTCGTCAATAATATTCTCCAACAACGATCTGAATATTCCACGACCAAACGAATATTCCCCGACAAAATGAATATTTTATAACCATTTGCTTATTTTAAAATATTTGCGTATTAACCCTTAACTATCCACATTAATCAAATCAACCACTTACTATTTCAAAATAATAAATAAAGGAAATTCCTTTTATTTAAAAATTTTGGGGTCTTACACTATATAAATGCGGAAAGAGGGACATATTAGTCCAAACCGCTCCACAACAGCTTCAAGGTATGCTTATAATTGTGGAAAGGAAGGACATATCGCTTTCGAGATCAGTATAAGAATAAAACCTAGTTCAATGGGGGACGGTGACTCAAAAGATCGTCCCGAAAAATCGTCAAAGTCAATCGCCTACGGGAAGAAGCGTTTGTTGTGGTCGTCAAAATACGAGGAACCCAAACGAGGTGATCACGGGTAAGCTATTTATAAATTCTTGCGAAGTTTATACCTTACTTGATACCGGCAGTCTTACCCATTCATTTATCTCTCCTGCTTGTGCTCAATGTTTAAACTTGACTCGGAGAAATTAGACTTTGACCTATCTGTGGAAACTCCATTAGGGAGAAACTTTCATCACATCCACTTTTATAAATCTTGTTTGATTCTAATTTTGACCATTACCTTACCCGTGACCTTATCTCTTTAAAGATACTTGCTTTGATGTTATTTTAGGGATTGATTGGTTAACTACTCATCATGCCAAAATTGATTGTTTTACGTAAAGTTGTTAGTTTTCATATTCTAACCAACCTTTTGTTATGCAATTCAAACAACTAAACCATTAAAATCAATCACCGTGTCATATCTAATCATAAAGCTATTCGTTTATTGAAAAACAGATGTCAAACTTTCTTAGCCCATGTTATGGATTTGAATAAAGACACGTCAAATTTGAATAATATTCCTGTTGTTATTGACTTTCCCGACCTATTTCTGAAGAACTTCCGGTTACCCCCGAATGTGAAGTTGAATTCTTTATTGATCTTGAACTCGGTACAAAGCCCATTTCTAAAACCCCATATCGAATGGCTCCTATTGAACTTCAGGGAGTGTAAGGTCCAACTACGAAATTGTTGGACATCGGTTTCATTCGTCCTAAGTACATCTCCTTGGGGTGCTCTGTTTTTTTAAGTAAAGAAGAAAGACGGGGAGTATGCGACTTTCAGATTGACTATCGGAATTGAACCATGTCACCATCAAGAATAGGTATCCTCTACCTCGTATTGATGACTTGTTTGACCAGCTTCAAGGCACAATTCTTTTCAAAAATCGATCTTCGCTTACGGATATCATCTGCTGAAGATTAGGCGAGGATATTCCAAAGACGCCTTCGAACTCTCGGTATGGGCATTATGAATTCTTAGTCATGTCTTTTCGGATTGACTAATGCTCCTGCGACTTTCATGGATATGATGAACCGAGTATTCAAGGAATATTTGGATCGGTTTGTTGTTGTCTTTATTGATGACATCCTCATATATTCTAAAAGTCGTGAAGATCATGAGCACCATTTGAAAATTTGGTACTCCAAAGGCTTCGTGAAAACAAACTATATGCCAAATTGAAGAAATCACGAGTTCGGATTGAAGAAGTAGCATTTCTTGGGCACGCAGTGTCAAAACATGAAGTATCCGTGGACCCGGCGAAGATTGAAGCAATACAAAGTTGGGAGTAACCAAGTCGATGGCCCGATCAAGTACGTAGCTTTCGGGTCTAAATTGGTTATTATCGGAGATTCGTGGAAGGATTTTCTCGAATCACTACTCCATTAACTCGCCTAACTCGGAAGGATACAAAATTCGTTTGGAGCGAAGAATGCGAGAAGAGTTTCCAAGAGATTAAGAGGAGACTTATTTCGGCACTGTTTCTAACAATACCATCCGGTTCGGATGGATTTGTTATCTACAACCGATGCTTGAGCAAAGGGTTAGGATGTGTTCTCATGCAACGTGGAAAAGTCATAGCTTTATGCCTCGCGACAACTTAAAGAATATGAGAGGAATTATCCTACTCATGATCTAGAGTTAGCGGCCCGATCGTTTAGGCGCTAAAAGATATGGAGGCACTATCTATATGGGGAGAAAGTGGAGATATATTCGGACCATAAAAGCCTTAAATATTTCTTCACTCAAAAAAGAACTCAACACGCGGCAGCGACGTTGGCTCGAGCTATTGAAAGACTACGACCACACTATTCAATACCATCCTGGAAAAGCGAACGAGGTAGCTGACGCGTTGAGTAAAAGATCATATGCAGGAATGAGTGCGATGATGTCAAATATACGCATAGAGCCAACTTTTATAGAAAAAGTTAAGGTTGCTTCGACCACCAATCGGAGCCGATGCGTATGAAGAAGAAAGTACAAAAGGAGCTATTCCTAGGGCGAGAATTGATGAAGAAGGAATACTTGAGTCCACTCCGAGACTTTGTGTCCCTAACAACTCGATTTGAAGTACAAGATTATGATGGAGGCACACAATACACCATTTCCAATCCATCTCGGAAGTACTAAAATGTATCGTGATCTTCGACATACATTTTGGTGGAACAATATGAAGAGAGAGATTGCAAAGTTTATCTCAATGTGTTTAACTTGTCAACGTGTAAAGGCGGAGCATCTAGTACCTAAGGGTCCGTTGCAACCACTTGAGATTCCGAAATGGAAGTGGGAACACATTACCATGAATTTCAATTCACGGTCTTCCTACGGTTTCTCAAGGCATCAATGTTATTTGGGTTATTGTTGATAGATTAACCAAGTCTGCTCATTTCTTGCCGATACGGGAGACTTATTCCCTTGAACGTCTTGCTAGTATATATGTAAATGAGATTGTGAGGTTACATGGCATGCCAGTATCCATAGTTTCGGATCGTGACCCAAGATTCACTTCAAGATTTTGGGTTACCTTGCAAAAAAGCTATGGCCACGGTTTACGATTCGATTACCGTATATCTTCCTCAAATGGACGGACAATCGAGAGGATTATTCAAACTCTTGAAGATCTATTAAGACTCGTGTCCTTGACTTCAAGGGCCGTTGGGATAAGTATTTACCATTGGTGGAATTCTCCTACAACAACAGTTATCGAAGCAAGTATAGGTGTGGCTCCATTTGAAGCATTATATGGACGAAAGTGTCGCTTCTCCAATATGTTGGGATGAGGTGGGTGAAGCAACATTGTTGGGACCCGAAGTTAAATGCGTATGACTATCAAAAAGATCCAAATGATTCGATAACGTATACAAATGGCACAAGATCGACAAAAGAGTTATCACGGATCTTCATCGAAAGGGCGTGGAATTTAGTATAGGGGATCATGTATTGTTGCGAGTTGCTCCAATGGAAGGGAGTTACAAGATTTGGGAAGAGAGAAAGCTCAATCCACGATTTATTGGTCCATTTCAAATTCTTGACCGAGGAGTAGAAATGTAGCTATATAGACTTGCGTTACCTCCGAGTATGTGTCGTGTTCATAATGTGTTTCACATATCCGTACTTCAGTAAATATGTGAAAGACCCGAACACGTTATAGAGTTAGAACCCAGATTTAAATAATAGAAGACTTAACGTATGAGGAGGTACCACAAGATCTTGGATAGGAAGGAGCATGTCCCACGCCAAGAAAGTCATACCACAAGTTAAAGTTTTGTGGAGGAATCATGCTATAGAGGAAATGACCGGGGATTGGAAATGAAATGAAAGCGAGGTATCCTCACCTTTTCAAACACTGCAATGCGTCACGTCAATTTCGAGGACGAAATTTCATAAGGAGGGAGGTTGTAAGACCCCAACTTATTATTAATGAAATTTAATTTTCTCTATTTATTATTTTAAAATAGTAAGGGTTGATTTGATTAATGTGGATAGTTATGGGTAAAATACCCAAATATTTCAAAATAAGCAAGTGGTTATAAAATATTCATTGTTGTCGGGAATATTCGTTTGGGTCGTGGAATATTAAGATCGCTTCGGGGAATATTCAGACGACGCAAGGCAAAGACTATGTATGTATGGCCACATAACTGAAAGCGATTGGATGAAGAAAACCGACAAATATAAGTTGTTTAAAAATAATCTACAGTAGTTATTCTGCAGTTATCTTATTAAAATACTTTTGGTTAACACACAAGAAGACACTCAGATTGCACCAATTATTGATTCTTACGTAAGAAGGCACTACTCAATAATGGTTATAGTAATTACCGATCAATATTTTATTTTATTGATTTAATAATTGCTTTGTGTTGATATTTTATATTCTTGTTGTTTCAATAATTGTCATTACACGATTATTTTTCATTATCGAAGCAATAATTCATATTATCTTAATAATATTATTAGATAACATTATTGGCAATGTCTAGAAAGTTCTCATCTAAGAAGAGTTTGGTCACCTAATTGCGCTACCAAGAAGGAAAAATTCTTATTGGAAAGCCCTGCTTCCTGAACCCGCCTAAATACATTATCGATATTGTGATTACTTATTATTATTTGTGAATAATTAATTATTGATTCATATGATGAGAAAAATATTGATTTTATGTGGATATAGATGCGAAAAATTTTAATGTGACAATTGTTGAAAATTAAAATTTTATCTTTTTCTGATAAAATAATTCATTTAAATATATTATTATATTTTAATAATATAATAATGGTGATATTTTTACAACGAATGTGGGATATATGAGTATACGAGGAGGAAGAGTATTTTTGTTGCAATAAATGTTTAAAACATGTTAAACATGTCGGTGGACCCCATTTATTGACTAAAATTTGATTATAGCCTGTAAAATCGTTCGTTTGTGGATTTCGGTCAATTCCTATTTGGAATTTGGAAAAACTTTCTTCTACAAAGTTGTAGAGAATTGAATTTCCTATAAAAATTCGCGAGATTCAAATTTTCTGACAAAAGGGCTATTTATTGTGAATTATTGAAGTTCAAGTCAAAATAATTGATTTTGGAAGTTTAAATTATTTTAAATTAGAAAAACGTTTTTCTTACTTTTTAAAAAGGTGGCATGTGCTTATTGAGTTGAAATCAGATTTCAAGAGTGGTGTAGGAATTTTGATATATATAATAATATTAAATTAAATTTTTTTTTGGTGTTACAAGCAATTTCCTATAAAAATAGGGTGTTTAGGTTAGAATTGAAAATTACACCGTAAACTCCAAGTTTTCTCTCTATATTATCGAGCGTATTCTTGTGAGTATTTTGAGTATACTTTGAGTATTGCTATATCTGGTGCAAGTTCAAGTCATAGCCTTTGTGAGACCCAGATTTTATCAATAAAGATTTAAATTTTGTCAAAATAATTTTTAATATTATGGTGTGAATTTAAGATAATATTATAGTTGTGGGTAGTATTTATAAATTTTGCAAAGTATGCAAGTGGTTATATTATATTCGATTGGTCGGGGAATATTCTTTAGCGAGGAATATTCGTATATAACTACTAATCATTGGTGGACCCCACAATGTAATTATTATTTGATTGAGAAAAACGATAAAAATATTTTATTGAAATAACTACGAAGTTTTACTAGTGGTTACCGTTGAACTACTTTCAGGTAGTAAAAGTAAAAGAATAATGTGGTTGCGTAAGTAGCACTAGCAGACGATTATCGATCTTTATGTGAGAAGTCACTCGGTTTGATTCTATTATCACGATTAATAATATGAATTATTATAATGATAATGATCGTTTTGTTTTATTCATTATTATTAACGTAATAAAACGAAACATCTTTTATATAAAATGAATACTTTATTAAAGTTATTCTATAAATAGAATATATTATATTTTATTATGCATAGTGTTGCATAGTGTTTTTGTATAGTGTTTGCATAGTAAAATGTTTTTATATAAATAGAATATATTATATTTTATTTAAAAGATTTTTCTTTAAATATGGATAGTCAGTTAAAAGTAAATCAATCTTGACCCGTTCATGGATTAATTCTTATGCATTCCATTTTTCTATAAATAAAGCTCATTCCTTCATTATTTTCTTACAATTCATTGAAACTCTAGAGAGAAATTATAGAGAGAAAGTAGAGAGAAAATTATAGAAAGAAGAAGAGTATTCTCGCTACTTCACTACTTACGTATTCATTTCTTTTTACTGTGTGGGTGTTATTCTTTCTTCTTGAAGAGAACTTCATTATTCCATTCATTATTATTACGTTGAATAACTCAGTAAAAGTGATATACCCTATACATAACTTTGTATATACGCATATCCTATACTTGGTGAAATCCTTATGTTATTCCATTCTTATTATTCTCATTGGAATAACTCAGATACGCCATTTTACCCTATACTTGGTGACATTCTTTTATTATTACATTGGAACATCCTCATCATGTGTTTTACAATGGACCGGTTCCGCTTTTTTTATTATTCTGTTGGAACATCCTGCATGCATGTGTTTTACACCGGACTGGTTCCGCCTCTTTATCATTCTCGTTGGAATATCCTATCTGTATGTTTTACACCGGATGCCGTTCCATCTTTATTATTCTCATTAGAACATCCCGCTTGCAGTGAATTTCACCCGACCGGTTCCGTTATTATTATTACATTGAATAACTCGCTACATCAAGTACTGCATGCATGGTGATTTCTTTTGTTATTCCATTCTTTATTATACTCACCGTTGGTTAAAACTTGGACTTCTATACTCCATGAAATTAGTAGAATATCCTCGATATTTGCGTTTCATCCAAAGATCTTTCATGGAAATATTCTTCCGATCATTCTTGAATTTTACTCTCTGAAACAAAGATTATGTCGACAATTTGGGCGTTAATAATTCATGGATTAAATAATTCTTGAACTTGTTTTATTGAATTATTATGTCATTGTCATCATCCTCATGTTATATCATGTTATCTTTGGCTTACGTGCATAGATGAACTTAGTATGATTATGACTGGGGATCATTCGGTATAATCGTGGCTTGTTATAAATGATGTGATAAAAGTCCTCGATTGGCTCAGTAATGCAAATGATGGATAGTTTTGGTATGATTATGACCAGGGATGATTCGGTATAGTCATGACCATTGATAATTTGATGAAAATCCTTGGACCGTAGTACAGAGAATGATTAGATGTGGTGGTTTATTTATTAAAGTCGAGTCTCAAATGATAAAATTGATGAAAACCTTTTAAAACCTAAAAGATAGTAGACTTTATTCTCTACTTGACTCTTTTAATGAATTGCTTATTCTCACCGTGGTTAAACCGGTTTATCTATTGTATTTTATCGGTTTAACATCATTGAAGGCTAATGATAATTTATTCTGCATTATCTTAGTCATAATATTTCTTCTTTGGGCTAGTTGAGCTCACCCTTTCTTTCACCGTTCTCTTGAAATGAGAACATAGGCGGGACGAGTCGGGAAGCGGAGTAATGGTCCGAGAGGATAAGATTAGTAGTCCTCACTATTCGTGAAATAAAGTGATAATAGTTGTAATGAGGACTCCTTTTGAGTTTGTATAATATCTAGTAGACAATATTTGTATTCAAACTCACGCTTTATGTCGTATTGTATACCCATGCTTATATTAGTAAGTTGTATTTGAATTTATGTACCATGTAAGTGGCGACCCAAGATGGGTGACGATATACCTAATTTTGGGGCGCCACATAGCCTTATATCCGATGTTTCAACTAAAAGTCTTGTCTTTGTGAGGTAAGGGATATTATTTTTTTCAGAATGATATTATTTCTTCAATATCATTATGTTGAAATATTGATCTGAAGTTTTTTTATCAAATTTGGAACTTTTGGTGTGAGTTACTTATTCACGTATACTGCAGACTATTCACGTATACTGGCCTATTCACGAATCTGAAAGACTATTCATCGAAAAATAAAAATTTTCTTTTAAATCCAAAATATCTATTCGGATACTAGCTTTGATTGTATCCATGTTTTGATCATTCTTGAATTTTACACCACTATAATTATTTTTGAGGTATTTTTAGACATGGATAAAACAAAATCACGAATCCTTAATCCTTAATCCTCATCATTTTGTTTCACCTGGATTCGCTTTTTTAAAAATATTTTTCATCATCCTCGATCTTAAATGATGATATTATTGAATATCTTTGGCTTTTGAATGCAAAAGATGAATGATTTCAAGAATTTCTTTGGGAAAGTGCGCAGATGAGCAGTGTTTAGATGAACATGACCAATCGATGAATATCTTTTGGCAGAAAGGTCAAAGATGAATATTTGATTCCAGATATATATTGATTGATGTTACAGGATAAAAGATAGACGATGGACTTTTAAATTCATACATAGAAAATAGTAGTTTGCATTCTCTACTTAACTCTTCTAATGAATTATTATTTCCGCTGCGATATTGATTTAAAATTTGTTGTCTATCAGATTCTATTAGATTTTTCCCCTCGTTGAAGACTAACGATAATTTGTTGTATATTATCTTGTCATAATATTCTTTATCGGCCTAGTTGAGCTTCACTTTTCCTTTTTGTTCCATTTTTCTTCTCCCGAGGCGAGAATATAAGCGAAGATGCAGTCTGGTATGGAATGAAAGTTCTAGAGAGAGTTGTTTAGTAATCCTCATCATTTTGTAAAATAATGTATCAATAAATGTGATGAGGATTTATCCGAAAGATAGATATTGTCTGAAGATAATATTTGTATACAAACTCACAGCTTTTATTGTTGTAATAATAAAGTTGTAATTGTTTCTGTACCATGTATTGACAACTCAAAATGGGTGATGTATACCTATTTTGGGGGCGTCACAGGTTTAATTTTAATTTAAAGTTCTTTAGAATTTAATTTGCCCTGAATCAACTTGATAGGTTTTGACATATGTATTTTTCTTCTTTCATCGATCCCCAATTAAAAATAATTATTTTTCTTATCTTTTACTAATTAATACAGTCATACATAATTGAGCAACTAAAAGTTTCAATCCTTAATTTAAATTTAACATTTAATTTATAGCGAACATTTTTATGCATTATACAAATCATATATATATATATATATATATATATATAAAATGCTTCTGCTTAAAGTCAATGATTTATATCAAGCAAATATGTTTTATTTTGGAAAGGATGGAGTGGAAATGAAGAATTATTTATCAAGGGCGAAAGAAAATGTTTTTCTGTTCTCATAGGCATATATAGTAAATAATATTTGAAGAAATTGAAAATAAGACGTGGTTGAGTTGCTCCTTAATTTGTCATTACTCTTTTTACTATGATCAATATCACTAATAAATTATTAGCTAATATTAGCGGTGTATATTTGAAAATTAAAAAAAGAGAGGGTAAAAATCATTATTTTTAAAGATTATATGTCTAATTTTGAGACGAGATTGTTATTTTAAAATAAAATTGAGAACGACGACAAACCTTTATAAACATGATCAGAAACTAGCTTTAAACTTTTTGAATTAACTGTGCAAATGATTCTTGTGCTGAAAGCAATGTAGGATTTGTGGGGATATATACTCTGACTATTAAATGTTTTGATAATTGGGGTCTTGATGGAATTGTTGATTTTCAAAAGCGGAATCATTAACATTTTAATTATCTAAGATTTTATACTTAATTTGTTAATTAGACTTTGAAAAATTATGAGAATTACAGTTAAAAAGCAACGGCCGGGATGGGACTAGGATCCTCTCCATTTCATGGAGAGTTTTCATTATTTGTACAGTGTTCATCATCATGATGTCACATTCCAATACATTTTAAATTTGGACCATGAAACGAAGACTCTCCAATTCATTTGAAATGGAGAGGATCCTAATTCGTCGCAAGGAGGGGGGCATTATGTTGGCATGTGTAGTGTGAACTTTTTTTGCTTTGCACTATCCAAATCGATTAATGTGGATCTTCATAATTAATCTTTCCTTATATATCACAAATTTGTTTAATAGTCACTTGGTGAGGTTATAATAATAGTAGTGTTAATTATACATTATAAGAAAATGGTCTAATAACGATCAACAATATAAGCGACTGCTAATGTTTAGTTTAATTTTACATTCAATAATACATATTTTTATTTTTTTTGTTACAGCCCCATCTAGACGATATTGATCCGTGAAGGCATTTGTATTCCCTCTTTATCTTGTCAATCGACATTTGATTATTATTTTTATCGACTGAATAATTGAATGTATGCGGATTGTACTTTATGACATTTGTATATGAGTTTTACTCGGACGGTTCTTGTTTATATAGTATGCGTGGATGTTTATATATATTATTGTGTTAGTTTTAATTATTATATTGTATATGGATGGATATATCGATGACTTTATATGAATGTTTGTTTATTTTGATATATTGTTGTGTGTTAGGATATAAAGCAGGAACAATAATTTTGAAAAATCAACGAAACAGACAAATTTTTTTAAAAATTACGTATCAACGACCGCATGCGGTCATTGAAATGATTTAGCGACCGCATGTCTTGAGTCAATTAGCGACCGATGCGGTCGCTATTGTTGGTCGCTGATACGTGGGCCACGTCACCTCTGGCACCTGAATCGCGGTGACTCAATTTAGCGACAGAATCAATCGATGATGTTACGGTCGCAAACAGTGGTCATTGATGTCCAGACAACGACCAAATTATGTGTGACCCTTAATAGCAACCGTTATCGGTCAGTGATGTCCATTGGCGACCATATTCTATCGTTGATATACGATTGCATAAAAGTCTTTTTCTTATAGTGATAATGACTAATTATCTCTTGATTAGACATCATCAAACCATTAATGCTCTAAATTAATTACAAGTCACATAAGATAAATTCAATATTACTATTTTACTTTTAACTTATTATATATGTCAAAAAATGCGGTCCCCGTGATTATATGCGCAGCTATTTGTAAAAAATGAAGAAATGGATTAGGAATTTCGATTCAATGCTTCGCCGATTAAAAGTTCGATTCGAACTCGATTCAAATATAAATGAGTCAAATATGAAGACATTTTAAAGTTCGATAAATTACTTCGACCTCCTCAAATTATAATTTTCTATCGATCACTCGGATCATATTCGGTGGAAAAGTCCAAACTAAAATCTACCGATTCGAATCGCGTTTTCATTTCGGTAGCTAAATGGAAATTCAATCAAACCTTATTTTATATTCGATAAATTTTGTGAATCAAATCTAAGCAATTCAATACTCGGATCGACTCGATTCGTTTACACCCTTATATGCAGTGGTGCAGCCCTATTCTCCTTGGCTCCCAAGTATGCAGCCAGCAGCCTCTCTTCCTTGAGATATATCTGCATACTTGTTAAGAGTATTTACCCTTGTAATAGTCCATGTAAATTACTAATTTGGTTGAAGGAAGGAAGCAGTTGGAATCTAGACTTCCCTAACAATTTGCAAAAGCAAACAAAGACTGGAAATTGAGTTTCAGCGAACAAATGAAAAATTATGGACCAAAGTTGCTCTGGGACTATGGCATGGAATGGAAAAAGAAGCCAAGGATTTATCAAACCATGGCTTTAAAATTAAAAGGATAACTTTTTCTCACAAGTTAGGCCGAAGTCGAGCAAGATTAGGCACATTGAGCCCAACCAACGTTGGGCTTTGTTAAAAATTAAAATTCCATTATCCCGATCTTCGAATAAGATAAAAACCACGTTGATTGAAATCCGTGTATCCAAACACGCTGATAATTCCTGTGAAATTCAACCCCTTGCCCCCGCAGTGAAGTCGAGCTCACACAGGATTGTGCTTGAAAAATTCCTTGTTCCTCCCTTCCATGGACAACGAAATCGATAGCAAAACCGTGCGGATTCTTTGTCGGAAGCTAGTGCTTATCAAGAACCAAGCAGGCCTTCAATGGCTGATTGGCTCCCCCTTCTTCCCTCAATTTACAATCGTATCCACCATCAGATGTATCCACACCCTTTCGTCCAATTCTCTCTCTCCTGATTACTCCAAGGAGTCAGGTATTCAATCTTACACACGACTACACGCATATACATTTACACTGTATCAGTTGTCTAATTCATATTTATGTACCTTTATATATAGGTATAGATGTAACATGTATACATATTATACAACCAGTTCTATTATTATCAATTCATGTACTTGTATAGTATTTGTGTATTTATGCTTGATTATTTGAATGAATTTATGAGCAGATGATCTTCGTACGATGTTATTGAAAGGCTTTGAGGTGATTGGAGCACTAGTTGTTGGCCATTACTCTGATTTTGAAAGAATTGCAAGTGAGGCCATAGATGCCTCACGTAAATTAAGGTTGATTCTTTATGATAATGGCAATGGAGAGTGTAGAAATTTAGTGGGAGCTGTGGCGGATTCAGGCAATGGAGATGTTCAGTTTTTTGTGTCGAGTTCAGGGAATTTGAATGGCATTGAGCCTGTTTCTAAAGTTGTGTATGAAGATCAACCTGAGAAATATGTTTGGGAGAGAGGTTGTTTGCTTCGTTGCCAGCTTCCGATTAATTTGCCATTGTATTACCCTGTAAACAGGCCTAACGGTGAGATTTTAAATATTTAACATTTCATAATTATGGTAATACACATGTTTCCTAGTTAATCCAATTACTCTTCTTCAGTTTGTCATTTTCTTATAACTATATGTGACATTGCTAGTCAATTTTGTCTTTCTTAAGAATGTGTTTGAAAATATTTGTGGTTGCCACATTTTTTTTTTACTAAATATAAATTTAGAAGTAATTGTATATCTTATTTGGTCATAAAATAAAGGATATTTAAGAGTGGAAGAGGAGCGGAAAATTTAAAGCAGACTACAAATTAGTTTTATTTGGAAGGCAGCATACAATTGCTCTCATCGTTATATTGAATTTGTGTGCTCTGTCAAATTCTTTAGTTTTTTAGGCTATGTACAGTGAAACAATACACAGGGAATATCATGCAGGTGTTGTGAAGATTTAGATCAATGTTACTTGGATCGCGGTTCAACACAGTATGTGGAACAAAACAGAACGAAAAAAATCGATACAGGATACGGTAGGGGTTGGTTTTTTCGGGTCATTTAGTTGGTACATAATACGTTTATCCGCAATGTGGTTCGCTAGCTAGGATTACTTTTTAAAAGATATAGTTTAATATGCTTTAGTATTGTAACATGCACATCTTCAAGAGGCCATGTCAACCCTTATTGAATGCCCACAAGGCACTTACTTAGTGACCCTAGTTGATATTTTTAGAGTTTTTCTTATAAATTTTTGGGGTTTAGATAGAATCTTCAAGATTTATCCATAATTAGACTTATAGATATTTTAAATATTTTTTAGGAATGTTATAGATAGACGATTTTTTTGTCTTCCATTAGATTTGATCTTAGCCATTGTTTGTAAGGCTTAGTGGCTATAAAGATGCCCCTCATAAACATACCTGTAATCATTCTTGTGAGATAGAAGTTTTAATCTCTTGTTACTAAATAGGAAAATAAGTTTTGGATTACTAAATTTAATGTTTCAGAACGAAAGTGTTCCATATTTTGGAAGGTTTGAACCAAGTCACAATTCACTAACATGTTATCGTTTTTAGATAACACTGAATCCATTACAAAAACAGGAGCTATATTTCACAGATTTTTATTAGGTGTATACCTAATATAGAGTGTAAAGTTTACCCTTGATTTTGATTATATCTTTCCATCAATTCAAATCTTTTCTGTTTGTTTATATTTAAAATAAATTGTGTCAGTGATACATAGATTTGATTGGATTGCTAACTGCTATTGGTATTTCTTAGATTTTAAGGATATACATGCACGATCAACTGAAGCTGTTTATGTTAAACTTAAAGATCCAAAAGTTGCTTACATGGTAGAAACACTAAATGAACCTTCCACTGAAGATCCACAGCCTATCATTCTTCATGGGGTGGATTTGGATCTGAACGCAGAGCTCTCAAATGGTGCGTTTTCAGATGTAACTGCTCAAGAAGCTAATCAGAAGTCGTTATTATGTTCATACTTTTGTTTGAGGAGTAAAAACATGACAACATTTACTTCTATGGAGGAGGTAAATTTCATAAAAATCACACATGTTCATAGTGGTTGTAATGCTATTATTATGCTTAATTTAGCCATATACTCTAAATTTTGCTCAACTTTCAAATCAACTCTTAGCGTGCAGCTTTTGTAAAAGTTTCTTTGCGTAGAATGCAGATCAAATCCAAGTAACCGTCCTGCTTAGTGGTACAGAAAATTCTCTGAAGTCTACTTCTCCATTTGCCAATTATTTTCCAGGTATTTGATATTTGTCAGATAATTGTTGCTTGCTTAAATTTATTGAAGGGGATTATGAGAGTTAAAATCTTTACTATCGGTAACTAACATGTTTTCTTCCAGCTCTAGAAGAAACCAAACTTTTGGTTGTATATTATAAACTAGAAGTTCTTTGTTATGCTGCAAAGAAGCTCTCTCTTACATCTGCAGTTTCAAAATTAATCATCCCTGGATTAATTGACCAGTTACATGCGATGAAGAACATGATCTTGCCTGACCTCTTAACGCAACATTCACAGGTAAGGTGCCAATGTCGAATTTCTTTAACTTTTATTGTACAAGGGTCTTAATGAAAATTAGTAATGATGTAGGCACAAATGATTAGAGACCTACAGGCCAATAGACATCCTATAGCTTCAGGTCTCGAAGGTCAGTGTTCTTGTCTTATACTTAACAAAGGATGATGGAAATAAATTAGCAGCATATAAAGGGGAGAAGCTATTTTCACTAATTTACTTATATACATATATATATATATATATATATATATATATATATATATATATATACCTTTTATGTGTGTCAAGAGTATCTATGTTCAATTACCTAGAGTTGGCCAATTTATACACTAGCATGCTCTGATCATGTTCTCCTTTCCTTTCTGAATCAACCAAAAGATTGACCTTCAGTGTCACCACTTTATCAAATCTTGAAGCTACTCTTTTTCCTGGTCCCTGGAGATACTCAGGATGTGGAGCATGGTTATCATGAATGAGGAGGAAAAAACTTAGTTTTTATTTTATTTTTTTACTTTAAGTTGAATTATGTCAAAACACTGATTTTCATTGGTAAGGGTAGGGGTGTAAGTATAACAAGGAATGGAAATAGACCCTCCATAAATATAATCATCAAATTAATCAGTATCTTTGGATCCAAATAATTCTATAAAGAAGAACGTTCTCCATAAGGGCTGGTATAATATATATAAAAATATCATTTAATTTTGTCCGCTTTTAGGTACTCAAAAGTAAGAATACTAATAGATATAAACGGATAAAAAAAGAAAGCAATATGGCAGGCAGCAAGAGCATGTAAAACATGTCCTCACCAATTGTGCTTTGTCATCAATTAAAAGATATAATATATGCTCTTCTTTTTCACTTCTATGTTTTCTTTTCATTATATGAACAAGATATCTTGACCTTTCAGAATGTCTAAGCTTTTCAAGTCTTCTCAAGCAGACATCAGACACATTTTTGACACAAAAAATCCTTAATACTGGTTGATTTAGGAAATTTATTCAGAAATTATTGCTTTGCAGATACATCCATATCACTTCAGTCCTCCTGGGGTTTCACATCCAGTGACTCTTATATATGAACTAAGTTATGGGGAGACAGAAATGAAGCAAGGTGAGGTTAACCCAAACTTTACCTTTTACATATGATGTTTTTTGAAACATGATGTACTACTATAAACTATGTTTAAAGATTGTTGGACAAATTGGTTCTTCAAGAAGTTGTTTTTGAAATGTGTGATGTTTAGTTGTTTACACTAAGAAGCTTTTTATGTTGTAAACATAATATATTCAAAGGGTAGGGGATCATTATTTGCTAGTTCGACGGGATTTTCTTGTTGCATTGATCTTTGTCGTGGTATTATTTTTTCCTCAAGTGTGCTCTTTGTCATGGTACTATTAATCTTCTCACAACATTTTAGAGCTATTTCTGCAGTGGAAATTAGAAAATCTCTTCACTTAAGGCTGGGATTACCTTTTGATCGTCCTCTCCTAAGAATTGCAAATGCCATAAATCTATCTATAACAAAAGATAAGGCAAGGAGTAGCTATAAACAAAAAGGTATATATTCAGTTCCACATAGTCTTCAATTGTATACTTAGTGGTTCTGTTCGACGCCATTTCATTATATTGACACGATCTTTGGTAATATCAGGTTCCCCTTTGCCCAAGGATGTACACCTTGGGATTCCAAGCAGTGGGGGTAAGTGGTTTCATATGTTCTATTATTTTCTTCTATGGACTTCATTGGTTGAACTAGCCTGCAAGTGTGATGTCTTGTGCAGTTTCTGGTGGTGTTGTCTCTCTGATTCAAGGCTCTTATGAATACTATCATTATCTTCAAGATGGATTTGATGACTCGGTAATAATATTTCTTCCTACTACGCTGTTAATTTCTTGATATCTTCATAACATAAACTAGTCTCTAATCAGCACTTGGTTCAAAATATTAAATAATTGTGTCACATAGACAATATAAATACATTCAGATTTGATTTAGCTTCACTGGCTTCTCAGAAGCTAGAACCCTTATTTACCTCTGAAGTCTAAGGAGTATTTAATATTCTTTTCCTCTACTGTCTTGACAACTTAAATCTTTTACCCATTTCAGTTGGAGTTTTTAAATACTAGTAAAATGATGTCCATATCTTACGTCAGTTATTTACATCATGTGTGAGCACAAAGAGAAAAATGATGCTTCAGAAATATCATTTATTTTTTTGAGTACATTCAATGTTATGTAAATTTCTGATAAAAGAGTTGAGTTGATTGCACCTCTCTTCTTCTTCTTTCTTTTCTTTTTTCGTTTTTTTAAATTTCTGTACACATTATCAATACTTGAACTTCTGTGATTCCGTCTAATCAAATTATTATATTACTCTTTTCCAGGGCTGGGGCTGTGCTTACCGCTCTCTACAGACTATCATTTCATGGTTTAAGCTCCAGCACTACACTTGTATTGATGTTCCTTCACACAGGTATCACATAGTCCCACTAGACTGTGCTAAGACAACATCCTACAGGATATAGATTTGGTCATACTTTCCGTTTTCTTCTTTTGTCAGTTTAATTTTACTACTCTAAGCGACTTTATTTCCTGTATCAATTTCAGCCCTCTAAATGGCAACTATAATTTTGTTGTATTCTAATAGAATTACAGTTCAAGAGTGATATCCAATGTTTTTTTGTTATCTTGTTCTTTCTCAACTCCCATCGTAGAGATTTTCCCAAAAAAATAACCATGTGATGACAATAAGTACATCTGAAAACTCAGAAGCAAAATTGCCCTTTTTCTTTTATCAGGGAAATACAACTGGCCCTCGTGGAAATTGGCGATAAAGACCGTTCATTTATAGGGTCGCGTGAGTGGATTGGTGCCATTGAACTAAGCTTTGTTTTAGACAAACTACTTGGTGTAAGTATTATATTTCACTATAGAAATGTCATTTGTAGTCTCTAATTGCTATTGCAAAAGAGTAAAAATTTGATATGGATTGTCAAATTTTACCCAAGCTACTTTACTAATGTTCCTTGTTTTCTGGTGGATAGCTTGATCATCTAATTGCTTTGCCTGCTTTGTGACATTCAGCTTCTAAAATGCGTATCTGTCGTAATTAATATAGTGAAGGTCCAATGTTCTAAAAAGGCCCGGGGGCTAGGCGGGATTTTTTATTTTAATCCAATTTTAATATTTTATCTTACATTTATCCAAACAAAACAATAATATAAAACAAAACAATCTATAATAAAGATAATAAAGGCCTTTGTTTAAAGTTCAAACACATCCATATTACTAATGTCAAAGTTCAAACACAAACATGCAATTGTTCAAAGTTCAAACATATTTTTAACGTATTAGTTTTATTCATAAACAAAATTGCTATTAAATAATAAAATTTAAAATTTCAAGAATTTAATTCAATATTAAACCTTAAGAAACTAAACATAAATTTAAGAATTATATTGAATTAAACTAAATATTACAAATGTATCATCATTTATATAATTTGAAGTTGGTACAAGTTCAAAAAATTACAACTATAATAAAATTATCCATTTTGACTTGATATTATTCACTTCTTGTTGTGATTTGATATGCTACAACATGTATCATGAATATGATAAATCATTAGAAAAATAAATATATCAATATCTGGTTTGGATAGTTATTAAAATAAAAAAAAAACTCTCCGCTTAGACTTCGCCTAATTTCCTGGAGGGATTTTTTTGCTGCCTTCAGCCTAGGTGAGGCGCCAGGGAGGCCTAGCGCTTAGGCTGGGAGCTAAGGGGACCTAGCGCCTAGGCGGGGCGCCAAGGGGGCCTAGCGCTTAGGCGTGGATTTTTAGAACATTGTGAAGGTCTATACAAACGTAATTACTTGTTTGGTTTAATGTTATAGTTGATGCATTGAATAGGTGAGTTGCAAAGTCATAAATGTGAGATCTGGAGATGAACTTCCTGAAAAATGTCGAGAGCTGGCCTTGCATTTTGAGACCCAAGGAACGCCCATAATGATTGGTGAGTAAAATGCAATTTCCTTTTTTTGATTATTTGTAGCGTCTCATAGAAGTGTGCATTGGATGTACCAAAAAGAAAGCGACAGTGAGAACTTCAGTTATGAAAGATTGCTTTCTTTCATTACACTAATGTTACGTTTGGATTGAAGGAATGAAATGGAATGGAGTGTGGAATGATTAGTTCGATTCTAGTTGGAATGAGTTATTACATACTCTCCCTCTCAAGGAATAAAATTTATAAATTTGGGAAGAATAAGAATGACTCAATCCATTCCAATCGCAACCAAACACAATTTTTTTCATTCCATCCCACCTTCGTTACTTCAATCCAAACGTAGCACAAGTCAACGAAAGTAGTTTTATTAATTTGCTTACCTTGGTTTAATCATGCAGGAGGTGGTGTTCTTGCATATACTCTTTTGGGAGTTGATTACAACGAGGCAAGTGGAGATTGTGCGTTTCTTATACTTGATCCTCACTACACTGGTAATGATGATCTCAAGAAAATAGTAAATGGTGGATGGTGTGGCTGGAAAAAGTCTATTGATAGCAAAGGAAAACATTTCTTCTTGCAGAATAAGTTTTATAATCTTCTGTTGCCGCAGAGGCCGAACATGGTTTGATCAAACAAAGTGACAAAAAGTAACCTCCAAAGATAATAAACTAGTTTAGTTTCCAAGAATAGATGTCAAGTGTAGTTACTCAAAAGTTGAGAATGCATATTATTTATCCAGACATCTATGGATAGATTTTTTTCACGGGCATTCGGCCGAAGATTTGATATTGTACTGTCTGGTATAAGTTCTACATCCAAATTTGTTTTATTAAGTACTGCTGGCTGTTCTATTCTTCTTGAATGAAATTTTTATTTTCAAAATACTTGGTACTTTTGGGCTTGCTCGCGATAAACAAAATTGTCTTGAAGATGCTAGCTAGCCATTACTCTTGGCAAGGTATCAAATTTTCTCCAGACAATTGGGCCAAGCCAATCCATTCATCTCACAAAAAGAGTCTTATTTGAGTTTAATTTTGG
The DNA here is from genome assembly GCA_020205615.1 of Panax quinquefolius. Classification (NCBI taxonomy): domain Eukaryota; kingdom Viridiplantae; phylum Streptophyta; class Magnoliopsida; order Apiales; family Araliaceae; genus Panax; species Panax quinquefolius. The sequence continues at coordinate 8,923,207 of CM035172.1, read as the reverse complement.
TTATTTTGTGAATTTATTAACAATTTTTCACTTAGTTATACTTTTCAAGTAGTTTATAATACTAACTAATGTATTAGTTAAAATTAAATAAATTCATATCACAAAATTTTAGAATTTTGCAAATTGATTAAGAAAAAAATAATCTATTTCGGAACAAAATGACTATATATATTTACACGTTTTTCCATTTTCTTAAAAAACTAATACAACATTTGTTTCGATTTCTAAATTAAAGAAATCCACATCAATTTTAAATTAATTTCAAAAACTTAATAATGATCAAAATATTTTTTAATACTACTCTATTAAATCTTTCAAAAATTAAGGTGATAGCCCAATTCCATACGGGCTTAGCAACAAGCCTATTTTAAGGAGTCCAAATAGCACACTTCCGTCTCTGTGTTAAAATTGTATTGGACATGAATCAAATTTAGCATCTTTCAACCTTTCAATTCAATGTAAGGAGAAGCTCAATCATTCAGAAAATAATGGCGCTCAAGTTCCATTGCTTTCCTCCTCCTCCTCCTCCTCCCTTAATTTACACTCATTACTCTGAGCTTTGTTGTAAGATCTCATTTCCTCATAAGCTTTCTTCTCTCTCTGCCACTTCTACTCCTAATCCAAACACTTCCACTTCTCTCTCTTCGCCCTCAATTTTCCTCCCTTTTCTTCAAGAAGAAGAAGATGACCCAAATGAGGACTTGGACTCAATTGAAGACCCAATTCTCAGATTCTTCAAGTCTCGCTCTTCCGCTCCGGACCCAGACCCTTCCCGTGAAGGTAAACTATCTCTCCAAAAGAATCGCCGTACTTCCTGGCACCTCGCTCCTGATCTCAACGCCGACGTTACAAAAAATCTTCAACTTGAACCCAAAATTGAACTCGCACCCCAAAAACAGCATCTGGTTTCTGCAGTTGTTGGTGGTGTAGTGAGTCAAATCTTGGAGCTTGCTAAGAATTTGCCGGAGAATTTAACATTAGGAGAGGTTTTGGGGCCTTATGAAGGGAAATTGGGGGATAGAGAGTGTGTGGAAGTGTTGGGTTTGATGGGTGAAGAGAAAGGTCTTCTATTGAGCTGTTTGTATTTCTTTGAATGGATGGGATTGCAGGAGCCTTCACTGATTACTGCCCGGGCTTGTTCTGTTTTGTTTCCTGTGTTGGGGAGAGCTGGCATGGGTGATAACTTGATGGTTTTGTTTAAGAATTTACCCACTGGGAAGCAATTTAGGGATGTTCATGTTTTCAATGCTGCAATTTCAGGCCTTTTGTTCTGTGAGAGGTATGAATTTTTCAGCTATCGGCTGTAATTTATTCTATATATATCGGATGTTGTTTTTGTTTATTGGTTTTTTCTTTTTTTTTCCCTTTCAATGTAAGCTTGGAATCTAAGCATGTGGGTGGTTAGTTTCATTGTCTAAATTAGTTATGAAGTCCTAGTACTGGATATACTTCCATGATTGGTGGAATTAAGTCGAGATAATTTTTGTGGTGCTTCACTAATTACTGTATATACTAATCATTACAAGGCATGCAATTTACATCCCACATACTGTTCCTCTTTTTCTCAAACTTTATATTATAAATAGGTGTTCCCATATTTCATCTAAAGTTACTTGGATGTAATTCTTATACCAACTTCTTGTGTAGCTCTCTCTATTTTGTTAGTGTAGTTTTAATTAATGGTGCAACTTGAAGAGACTTTTATTTGATATCGATTGTTACTTGGAACAGGTATGATGATGCTTGGAGAGTGTATGAGATGATGGAAAAAAATAACGTCCAACCAGATCACGTGACATGTTCTATAATGATTACAATCATGAGGAAAAAGGGGAACAGTGCCAAAGATGCATGGGATTTCTTTGAGAAAATGAACAGGAAAGGAACCAAGTGGAGTTTAGAAGCCATAGGTGCTCTAATTAAATCATTCTGCGATGAGGGGCTAAAGAAAGAAGCTCTTATTATTCAAGCAGAAATGGAGAAAAAGGGGATAGCTTCTAGTGCTGTTGTATACAACACTTTAATGGATGCATATGGTAAGTCAAACCAGGTTGAAGAAGCTGAAGGTTTGTTTGCAGAAATGAAAGCAAAAGGTATTGTGCCTACTGCGGCCACATATAACATATTAATGGATGCATACAGCAGAAGAATGCAACCTGAAACGATTGAGAAACTGCTGCTAGAAATGGGAAATATGGGGTTAGAGCCAAATGTCAAGTCATATACATGTCTGGTTAGTGCCTATGGGAGGCAGAAGAATATGAGTGACATGGCTGCAGATGCATTCTTGAGGATGAAAAAAGTTGGTATAAAACCTACCTCACACACATATACTGCTCTAATCCATGCATATTCTGTCAATGGCTGGCATGAGAAAGCTTACATGGCCTTTGAGAACATGCTAAGAGAGGGCATAAAACCTGCTATAGAAACCTATACAGCCCTACTTGACGCATTTCGGCGTGCTGGTGACACCATAACACTCATGAAAATCTGGAAAATGATGATCAATGATAGGATTGAAGGGACGCGTGTGACTTTCAACATTCTCCTAGATGGATTTGCAAAACAAGGTCACTACACTGAAGCAAGAGACGTGATCTGCGAATTTGGGAAGATTGGCTTGCAACCAACTGTGATGACATACAATATGCTGATGAATGCATATGCACGTGGAGGGCAAGACTCAAAATTGCCGCAACTGCTGACTGAGATGGCAGCTCTCAATCTAAAACCCGACTCTGTCACTTACTCCACTATGATTTATGCCTATATTCGTGTTCGTGATTTCAAGAGAGCATTTTTCTATCATAAACAGATGGTGAAAAGTGGGCAACTGCCTGATGCCAAATCATATCAGAAGCTAAGAGCGATCTTGGATGTCAAAGCTGCAACCAAGAACAAGAAGGATAAGAGTGCTATTCTTGGTATAATAAATAGCAGAATGGGTTCATTGAAAATAAAGAAGAAAGGAAAGAAAGATGAATTCTGGAAGAATAAGAAGCGTTCAAAAGCTCATGGCTCTGAGCGAGTTGGAAACTGATGATGTTCTTTTGGGTTGTGAGTTATTTGACATCCAAACAGGGTAGATTATGGCTCCTAAAGTGGTTCCTCCATACTTTGGAGTTTGGATGTTCTTCTACATTCAGATCTTCTTGATGTGTTCTCAGTAGAAAACTTTAAATGTTGTATGATATGGTTCGTTCCATATTAAGACACCCTCTCTACTACACATGCAAGAAAAGCAGAACCATGTTGAAGCTCATATTGTTGCAGCCCTTAACTCATGTATCACCTTCTCCAATTGTCGAAACACATGGAAGCTGGGAGGCTACCAGGTTACAATCTATCTATATTTACAGTTGATCACACTTTGAGTTGGCTTGAGCTTGCCTACTTTTAGCTATGGAGCCTTGCAATTATGAATCATAGTAATGTAATGCAGTGAAGTATATTAGAGTCATCCTCAGTTCTGGCCCAGGAATATCTAAGAATTACAACTCTACCGTCTTATTTGCATGTTCAGAAACATGGTACACAAAACACATCTGAAGTAGCAATCATGCAAATAAATAAATAAATAAATAAAATCCTTATAGTTTTCCTTTTCCTTGAAAAACCAAGTGCCATCTAATTAGTACTTTGTTCCCGAAGATTGATATAATTGATGCAGAATATCTGATTTTTTGCTTAAACCAGATATTTCATCATTTTTATGATAAAGTGTAGGAGGGTGGTTCATAAACTCATCACTTTACTTCTCCATAAAACTGGTTGACTATGCATTCATGAATATAAATTTGTACTCTCTCTCTCTCTCTCTCTCCATATCGGTTGAAGAATCCTTTAATTTAAAAAATATATTACAAAATAAGATTTACATCTTAAAATTTTAAGCTCATAATATAAATAGGGAACTGATATTCACATGGAAATTTGATATTTCCACATGATTCCTCCACATGAATAATAATAATAATAATTAAAAAAAAAAAGGCTACCAAAAATGAATACAGTGTAAAATTATAACTAATACATGTTTCATCATAGATGAGTAGATCCAAAAGGTCCAATGGTTATAACCAATAACCATCATCTATATTATTTTGTATCATCTTTTTAGGATTTGAATCTCCTCCATCATACCTACCCTCCAATTTCATCCAATACACCTTATTTTTATAGTTGTTAATTGAAATCGACATCGGTTAACTAATTTATCATATTGAATAGCATAACTGTTTCAAAAATAAAAGTAATCCGACACTTTTTCGACTTTTGATGAACATATGATTTTTTTCATCAAAATTTCAATAGATGAATTTTTTTTAAAACTTTTAGCGCTGAAAATATTTTTTATGATTCTAATATTTTGTAAGATTGATCTTAATATCATCAACTATCTATTAACATATTTTGATCATTATTAATAAAATTATTAAAATTAAATAATTTATATATTAGATAAAATTAGAGAAAATATATAATGGAGGGGACCGAAATCCATCTTTCTATAACGAATCTTTTGTCACTGTTTTTATTTTACAAAATCTTCTTTCACATTAAGGTGAGGGATTGGGCCGAAATATCCTCAAAAGAGAAGCATTTCAGTAAATTCATTAAAACCTAAACCTAAACCTAAACCTAAACCTAAACCTAATCACGGTGTTAAGGACAAATACCAGATTACCAAAGGGGGTACAACTCGCTTTATCGCCAAAACCACGTTTACATCACCGATAAACAATGACGTGGCCCAGCCACGCCACCTTTGTTTCTCCTCCGTTTTCTTTCGTTATCTGTCATCACTTTATACAAAACATAAATTACAGTCATCAGCGAAACTCGATCTAGGGACACTCTGTTTTCATGTTGTAATCGACGATTTGAAGATCCCAATCGGTTGCTACCTTATTTTTTGTATCCTGTCTCGACTCCAGATCCGAGCCAAGCACAGTGGAACAAGTTTGGGTCTCGAATCAACTACACTATGTTATTTCCTGTATCTCCACCCTCTTAGCCGCGAGTGTAGAGAGGTAAATTAACTAAAAACTATTTTATGCATTAATGTTCCTACTGTCCTTAATCCACTGTATGACTGTAATCTTGATCTTTCGTGTAGTCTATTGTTGGGTAGGATTTCAGTGAAAATGGCGACGGGTGAGGGGTTTCTTACCGAGGAGCATATGGAGACGTTTATAAGAGCGACACATAATGCGGAGGTTTTGTCCACTTTATCCAAGTCGTCTGAATACCACATAAAAGCTCCGACCGGTGGTAAGGCATCCACGGCACGGATTGCTGCGAGGGATGTGCGTTGCTCGCACTCGGGGAAGTTCGTTCGTGTCAAAAAGGGTAAGTCTTGTTTTTGTTTTACTTTTGTTAATTCTTTTTTTATTGGTTGATTATCTTTGTGCATTCTTGTGTGATTTTGTAAGGAGGGTAGTTTTCGACATTGTTTTTGGAAGAGCAATGTTAGTGTATAAGTAAAGTTGGTTTGTTTTCGAATAGCAATGGTTGTTCAACTGAGATCACTAGCCCCCAATGCATTAGTGGTTGCATCAAAACTATCTTACAATAGGATTATCCGATCTTCAATCATTTTACATATCAATCAGTACCTTGATGGTTCAACCCCAAGAGTGCTGGATGCTAACACATAAATAGCCTGCCAGTGAGAACAGATTAATTTAAATCATTAACCCTCATCTTTGTAGGTTTTCACCTGTTGGAAATGACATATCTACATAAGATGAGTATAGTCCACCACAAATGTTGGGAATGATGGCTAGGCTTTTGACATATTACAAAAAATGAGATGATACAAACTCCAAGAGGCTTCCAGAGAAGGCCTATTTTATTGACATAAGCAGGAAGCATACCGGATCAGGCTTTTTATGCGGAACCACATCTCCTGCGAATATCTGGCTTTTTATGCGGCTCCGGTCGTCTTCCGACTCTTCTTCTCGGCTTGTCTTTATAATTTTAAATATATTATTATTATGTCTTTTTTAATGTTAATTTTTTTTATATCTTTCTATTTACTCCTTTAAATTTATGATTTTTTTATATCACATAATTTACACACAATGCATGTGTGTGACCACTAGTTTATAATAAAAAAAATTACTTGCACAAAAAATTAGGTACAATCTCTCTGGAACGAGGGTAAATACGTTTTTAGAGTTGACATTTTACATTTCAGGGGTAATTTTGTCATTAGGACACATTTTGAAATGATTTTATATTTTCTTTTGTTTTTCTATTCGCTCACACATGGCCTATAAATATGGTTACTTCGTAACTTTGAATCACACATTCTGAATTTTGTGAGCAGAGAGAAGAAGAAATTAGATCAGAGAGAAAAAATTCATCCGAAAATGGGTAAGAAAAAATATATGCGTTTACTGAAATAGATTATGAGATGTCTTACCGACTTTGAGTCCGTGCAAGCTGCAGTTGCCGAGAATCGTCTTGGTGTGAACCAGAACAGGAAGAAGCTATCTAGCAGGAAAAAAAATACTAAAAAAAATGAAAAAGAACATTGCGAAGCTGGTTACTAAGCTCCATGCCTTTAGGCAGATCGTGCTTACCTCTAAAGCGGAGATCGATGTTGTGTATGATCTGTTCAAACATGAGTTTGATTCTGGGTTAAGGTGAGTCACGATTTTCTCTTGACACGGATCCTCGTTTGATGAAGAGACTCAGTTTGTACGCTACTCAAAAAGGATTTAAGGTCTCTAGAGACCGACTCAGTCGAGAGACCAGCGGAGGCTAATCTGATAATCTGATCTTTCTTTATATTAGGTACTCATGTTAATTGCTTAGATATTTTGTCATTGTTGTTTGTTCAGTTAATATCTTCTTTTTGTGGTGTTGTTCAATGCTTAATTAGGAACAGAAATAAGATATTAGAATTTCAATTTGTGCTGTCGAATTTGTCTTCATTTTGTGGTGTTGTTGAATCCTTACGAGAAGAATTAAAAGATTACTTGTTGATATGTTAATATCTTCCTTTTGTGGTGGTGTTGAATCCTTAACTCCTAACAGAAATAAGATATTAGAATTTCAATTTGTGCTTTTGAATTTGTCTTCATTTTGTGGTGTTGCTGAAACTACGTAATTCCTTCTTATATCGTTCCTTCAATTTTCGTCGGAATGCAGAGAGCTAACAATTAACGTTGATAGTTGTTGAGTTGTTTAATAATGGAGTGTTACATATCTTCATGATTGTAGATTTTTCAGATTTGAAAATTTCAGATTCGAGACTTACACATTCGTTATATGCATGTATAAATTAACATAGCTCCAATTAATCAGTAAAGGAGGAAAATGCTGAGTTGAATTGTAGAATGCTCCATGTTTAAGCATAAAATTTTTAGTGTATGCTATGTGTATCTGTATGAGAGAGAAGGCAGAGCAAAATGACATCATATCATGTCTGATTCTTTCCAAGAATGTTGTCAAAAAAGTATACATACATCTTGTTTTTTCTTACTAATTGATGCATTGAGTGAAAGAATTTTTATAATATTATTAGAAACTTTGAACTGCACAATATTTGCTTCCATTGTAGTCTAGTCTTTTATTATGGGTAATTTGTTATGAACCTTAAAGGAAATTATATATATATTTATATAACTGATTTGTCAAGGCTAGTACTTGGGACTATATCCTTAAGACAATTATGCCTTCTGTATGGTCCTTAGAGTTGATAGCACTTGTCTCCCAGGATACAATGACATTGTATACTTTTACAGCACTACAAAAAGTATACTCTACGAACCACAAGAAATGTTCTGACTCTCACACAAATAAATTTGAAGAAACTAATGAAGAAATAAAGACTAGAATGATTTATATGTTTAAATGTTTGAACGAATAAATGAATACGAACCAACCCCTCCTATAAATAGATAGGAGGGGGCAACCTTCAAATTCATTCATTCGTTCAAGTATTTAAGCATATAAAGCATTACTTCTTGATTCTTTATTCTTAAACATTTTTCAACATCACCACAAAAGGAAGATATTAACATATCAACAAGTAATGTTTTTTGTTTTGTAGCAAGCGTAAGGATTCAACAACACCACAAAATGAAAGACAAATTGACAAAGACAAATTGAAATTCTAATATCTTATTTCTGCTCCTAATTAAGCATCAACAACACCACACAAAAGAAGATATTAACCAACAAACAAATTGACAAAATATCTAAGCAATTAATTCATTAAGTATTTAATATAGCAACATCAGATTACCTCAGATTAGCCTCACTGTGAGTAGTCTCTCGACTCTTTACCTCTATTAGCACCTTAAATCCTTTTTGAGTAGCGTACAAACTGAGTCTCTTCATCAAACGAGGATCCAGGTCAGTAGAAAATCGCACCTCACCGGCGTAATCAAACTCATGTTTGAACAGATCATACACAACATCGATCTCCGCTTTAGGTAAGCACGACGATCACTCAAGGCGTGGAGCTTAGTTACGACTTTCGAATGTTCTTTTCATTTTAGTATTTTTCCCCTAGCTAGATAGCTTCTTCCTGCTCGTTTCACACTCAAGACGATTCTCGTAACAGCAGAATCGCACCGCGGACTCAAAGTCGGTAAGACATCTCATAATTTATTTCAGTAAACGCAGATATTTTTTCTTACCCATTTTCAGATGGATTTTCTCTCTCTGATCTAATTTTTTCTTCTCTCTACTCAAAAAATTCAGAATGTGTGATTCAAAGTAACGAAGTAACCGTATTTATAGGCCATGTGGGAGCGAATAGAAAAACAAAAGAAAATATAAAATCATTTCAAAATGTGTCCTAATGACAAAATTACCCCTGAAATGTAAAATGTCAACTCTGAAAGCGTATTTACCCTCGTTCCAGAGAGATTGTACCTAATTATTTGTGCAAGTAATTTTTTTTGGGGTTAAGTTTAGATGACCACCTGGGGTTTGAGCGGTTTCCCACTTAACCACATGTAGTCAGTAAAATTACATTTAAACTCCCGACTTTTTGAGTTGAAGTGAATAACTGCTTTCTGTCATAACTCTGTTACTTAAGTTGGATAAAGACTTAATTACCCTCCTTATATATATAAACGACCTGTATGTTAAGCTATTTTGCATCATCAGTAACTCTCAAGTCCATGGCAGAAGATGCTAACATTAAGACTCCCATAGCTTCAGCTGCTATATCATTTTAATACTCAAGCATCTGTTGCTCATATTACTAAAGCTTGCCTGAACTTGAAAGCAATAAAAAGAACAAAAATTGTGCATTACTAGCAAAGTAAATAGAAATTTGAACATGATAAAAAGAAGACTTCATTGAACAATCCATTGTCAATTCTTCACAAGTTCCTACAAGTCTCCACAGAACCTTAAAATTTCTCGTCCAACAGTGGATTCAATTTATACAGAGCATTCTTTTCAAAACAAAGCCAGATTTTTTTCACTATTTACCTGTGTGGACCACAGCATTCGTTCCATTCAATGGCAGAATTCGCCGGAAAATCTCGAAGTCCCTTCGTTCCATTCTTGTGGACCACAAAATTCGTTCCATTCGCCAGAATTCGTTCCATTCTTGTGGACCACAACATTCGTTCCATTCAATGGCGACTCAGATGTGTGAGAGTGATAGAAAGAGACCCAGAAGTCGTCGAAGGAGCATGAATAGCACCCAGCATGATAGACAAATTTCAGCTTTTAGATTTACCAAAACTTTTGTATTGAGAACTCTTTCTTAATTCTATAATTCATAAATTAAATTTTGAATTTGACTACACAAAGCTTATGCAGAGCATGAGGAATTGCACTAAAACCTTTCCAACAATCTTGATTTTTGCTTTTCTCGTTAAAACTGAAAAACCCAAATCGACAACAAACCCTAATGTTCTCGAGACAATACAACTCTATAGAAACAAAACCCTTAATAAGACGAATGTAGAAAGGCTCTAGAATTCACTACCCCAATACTTTCTAGAATGTTTACAATATCATAAATTCGCAGTTTCAACTCCTGCAAGCTCAATTAGATCTGATGAACACATCGGGGATGTGTAAATTTTAAATAAAATAAAATAAAGAATAAAAAATCTCAAAGCAATAATTTAAGACCTAATTGAAAGCAATGATGATGTCCAAACCAATGGAGTCCACACCATCCCGATTATCTGACTTCAAGAAACCGAACCAAATCCAACCAATTTAGTAGGAATCAAATAGATCTACTAACTAATAAGACAATCTGAAGAATGCATGTATGCGTATATCTATAGAGCGAGAAATTGAGAAATTACTTGGTGCATAAGAGGCTTCCCACAAGCCTTACGCGTCAAATAATACCGAACAAGTTCCTCATCAGTTGGGTGAAACCGAAATCCCGGCGCCAGAAACTTCGCTTCTACCAATAAAATCAGATCAAATACTCTGTTCGTCTCTCTCTCTCGTACAGAATGAGGAAGAAGAGGGTATTTTAGACATTTACTACCTTTTTTTTTGACCGTTACAGCCCTTTTCACGCACTTATGGCGTCTGACATACACGCAAAGTTAACTTGGATGAAAAATGTGACGTTTTCACTTTAACTCAAAAAGTCGTGTGTTTAAATGTAGCTTTACTGACTACAGATGGTTAAGTGGAAACAGCTCAAACCCCAGGTGGTCATCTGAACTTAACCCTTTTTTTATTATAAACTAGTGGTCACACACATGCATTGTGTGTAAATTATGTGATATAAAAAAATTATAAATTTAAAGGAGTAAATAGAAAGATATAAAAAAAATTAACATTAAAAAAGACATAATAATAATATATTTAAAATTATAAGGACAAAATAGTAAAAAAAAAATTGATCCAATTACATCAAACTTGTGGAGGAAGTCTTCATTGAGGCTTTATAGTCTATAATATAAAACAGAGCAGAGAGAAAATACACAAGTGTCACATCCAAGTTCCACGTCAGCAGTCTGCAATTTCAAATTACCATCCAGTTAAAGCAATTAGAAACCTTGGTGCCAGTCTTTGCAATTTAGGGACTTCATCAAGCAACCGAGCCTTGGTGCGACGAATCTCGACGTTAATTGCAACTACAGAAGCTCTATTTTTTCCATTCGAAGCTGTCTCGACTTTATGCACTAGAACTTTAAAAATTGAGATCGAGGATTAGACATACCTGAAGAGCGGCCTCAATGTCGGATTCGACATCGGCGTAGAGACGAGCAAAACTAAGTTATTTCTTCATTTTAGGTCTGCTGATTTATTGCAGCACTGGTGCTTCTCTTCCTCCCTCTGTGTCCGCCGACTTCTCGCTCCCTCCGTGGCCATCTCCTGCGATTGCTGTCAGGTACCAAACCCTAACCAAATGAGTTACTAACTCTGTTTCTTTCTTAAATTGCATTAGGAGCATATTTGATGATGGGGGTGCTAATATTCCTGCATGAATTATTTACACTGGTTGACTTTGTTCAAGATGGTATAATGATATTTACTTTTTTAGTTCTTTCATTTAGTTTGAATTTGCGGATTTCATACTTGAAATCCAAAAAATAAAATAAAAATTAAAAAATTGAGATTGATTATGATCTTCCACGTCTATTACAAGGCTCATTTTACACTGGGAGAGCTAAATGGTAGTATAAGTTATGTGATATGGATTCCACTACTAGATAAATATTTCAAAGTGTTTTGCATGAAATACATTTTGAGCTATGGTTTTTATGCCTTCTTGAAAGGATCTTAAAGTCATGGTAAATCAGTTGTTGCTATACAGAATTGAAAGGATCTTAAAGTCACGGTTGATTTTTTCTTAAGAAGGGTAAGAAGAACCATTTTAAATTAGAAAATTTAAAATCAATCACCAACAACACCTCACCAACGGCACATACACCGCAAATCAGTCATTGGCAGCACTGTATTGATTGCTTGAATCAGTCATTGGCAGCACTTAATAGATACAGTGTCTACACTGTTTTCCCATTTTATGTGCAAGATTTAGCTCTTTGTGCATATTTATGCTTTCATTCATCTTCTGTAAAAACATATGTCTCTAGGCATGTCAAGTTTGTTGAGTCCGTGTTCCCTTTTCACACTCTCCACTCAATCTCCTCCTACACAACCTGATACAATCTGTGCCACAAGACGTCACCCCATCCAACGTGCAATCTTCTGGGCGCCCCCCGTGCGTGACATCTTCACCATCTTTGCCCTTAACCACAAATACACAATCTCAACCATCCACCACCTCTCCCCCGTCCCCTAACCCACAACCTACAGTAGAAACCACTTCGCATCCCTCTACATCTCAACCCACTCATACACACTCTATGGTCAGCAGAGCCAAAAACAAAATTATCAAACCTGTCCAAAAACTAAACCTTTCAACTCAACTATCTCCTCCCATCGACATAGAACCTACCACTGTGACCCAAGCCCTCAAGGATCAAAAATGGCGTCGGGCCATGTCTGAAGAATATGATGCTCTTGTTCGAAATGGGACATGGGAGCTAGTACCTTCTGCTTCTAGTCAAAATATAGTTGGTTGTAAGTGGATTTTTCGTATTAAACGACATTCTGATGGTTCCATTGACAGGTACAAAGCACGGTTAGTAGCCAAAGGATTTCATCAACGCCCTGGTTTTGACTATCATGATACATTTAGTCATGTGGTCAAGCCAACTACGGTGCGCCTTGTTTTGAGTCTTGCTGTTAGTCGAGGATGGTCTCTTCGTCAACTTGATATCAATAATGCATTTTTACAAGGTCATCTTTCTGACGATGTTTATATGTCACAACCACAAGGCTTTGTTGATCTTGATAAACCATCTTATGTTTGCAAGCTTAGGAAAGCTATTTATGGGCTCAAGGTATACTGAACTTCGCAAATTTCTTCTTGCTTCGGGTTTTCACAATTCACTAGCCGACACCTCTCTGTTCATTTCCAAAACTGGTGGTCATCTTATCTATATCTTGGTTTATGTGGATGATATTATTATAACGGGAGATAATGATGGTTTTGTTCAACAATTTGTCACTATGTTATCTCAACAATTTTCCTTGAAAGATCTTGGGCAACTATCTTATTTTCTCGGAGTGGAAGTTTTATCACATCCTTATGGTGTTTTGCTGTCCCAGAAAAGATATATCCTCGATTTTCTTGCTCGTACAAAAATGATGGAAGCAAAACCAGTTCTCACACCCCTTCCCACTTCATTGCCAATCACTTCGGACTCTAGTGTTTTACTATTCTGATCCATCTGAATACCGTGCTATTGTTGGGAGCCTACAATATCTCTTACTTACTCGACCCGACATAGCTTTTGTTGTTAACAAGTTGTCACAGTTCATGCATAAACCAACCTCAGATCATTGGGTTCTTGTTAAGCGTCTTCTTCACTATCTATGTGGCTCGTTAAATGAAGGTATTATCCTCTACTGAGATTCGCCATTACTCTTACATGCATTTTCAGATGCTGATTGGGCTGGGAATCGTGATGATTTCTCCTCCATCAGTGCCTACATTGTATATCTTGGTCGTAATCCGATTTCCTGGAGTTCTAAGAAACAACGATCTGTTGCACGATCCTCCACTGAGGCCGAGTACAGGTCTGTTGCTAACACTGCTGCAAAACTAAACTGGGTTTGTTCTCTCTTGACTGAACTAGGTGTGTGTCTCCCTCATTCTCCTATTATTTATTGTGATAATGTTGGGGCCACAAATCTTTGTTCAAATCCAGTTTTTCATTCTAGAATGAAACACGCGGCCATTGATTTTCATTTTATACGTGAACAAGTCCAATCAGGATGTCTGTGTGTTGCTCATATTTCCGGTAAAGATCAACTAGCGGATGCACTCACAAAGCCCCTATCACGCACGCAATTTCTTTCTCTTAAGTCCAAGATTGGAATCTCTACTCGAGCTCCATCTTGAGGGGGCATAATAGAGCTAGCTAAGTCTTTATCTTTTTGTTATTAGTTAGGTTCTGTTTGACTTGGTATTTAAAGTTTGAATTTTGTATTTTCAGTTTCATTATTTTTAGGAGTTAGTTTAGGAAGCTACTGTACTTGAATTGTTTTTAAACTCATTTGTTAATTATAAATAATGATCAATGAATAACCAAGAGGCAGATTAGGCCTTTATTTTCCTTCTCTATTTTATGCTCTTCATCTCTCTATAATAGGGACACTCTGTTTTCATGTTGTAATCGACGATTTGAAGATCCCAATCGGTTGCTACCTTATTTTTTGTATCCTGTCTCGACTCCAGATCCGAGCCAAGCACAGTGGAACAAGTTTGGGTCTCTAATCAACTACACTATGTTATTTCCTGTATCTCCACCCTCTTAGCCGCGAGTGTAGAGAGGTAAATTAACTAAAAACTATTTTATGCATTAATGTTCTCACTGTCCTTAATCCACTGTATGACTGTAATCTTGATCTTTCGTGTAGTCTATTGTTGGGGTAGGATTTCAGTGAAATGGCGACGGGTGAGGGGTTTCTTACCGAGGAGCATAGGGAGACGTTTATAAGAGCGACACAAAATGCGTAGGTTTTGTCCACTTTATCCAAGTCGTCTGAATACCACATAAAAGCACCGACCGGTGGTAAGGCATCCACGACACGGATTGTTGTGTGGGATGTGCGTTGCTCGCACTCGGGGAAGTTCGTTCGTGTCAAAAAGGGTAAGTCTTGTTTTTGTTTTACTTTTGTTAATTCTTTTTTTATTGGTTGATTATCTTTGTGCATTCTTGTGTGATTTTGTAAGGAGGGTAGTTTTTGACATTGTTTTTGGAAGAGCAATGTTAGTGTATAAGTAAAGTTGGTTTGTTTATGATCTTGCCTTTGACTTAGTCATTGTTGCTTATCATATGATATATGGCAGCTTTAGATTGTCTTCTTTTTATTGGTCATGTATATGTATGTGTTGAAGTGCTTTAGCTTAATCTGAAGAGTGTTGCAGGTTGAATTTGTTGTGGAACTCAATTACCCAAGTATATTAACTCTGCTTATAGCAAAATCTTCTTTTTTGTTTTTAGGTGCTATATTGTGCTTCTATGACCCCTAGAGTTACTTGTGTTGTGTGCTATATTGTGCTTCACATGATATCTAAATAGCCTTATAGGACTGATACTGGTAAGAACCATGGTGGTATAACACATTATTATGAGTGTTATACCATTTTGTTTGTAGTGCATGAACTTTACATTCAACCCTAGGATATAGAAACAATGTATTGGACATGCCACTTTGCCACCAAGCAAAGAAAAAGAAAGATATTGTGACGGAAGAAGAAATTTTTTTAGGTAGAAGTAGAACAAACACAAAATGACAAGGCGGAAGTGGATTGCCCATATGTTCACTGGAATCCTAAACTATAGTGGCATGTCAAGGTTCTGTGATACCAACTATTTTTGTTGACTTCTCATAATTCATATAATGCAATATGTGGGAATTTGAGTTGTTATTGGTTGTGGAGTGGGTCCCACCATCTCTGGTTTCTCGCCATTTTCTTCCCCAGCTGTATCTCTTTTTTGGTTTTGCTCTTCTTTGAGAGGTCAGGCAGTATGGAAGGTTAAGAGGAAATGTTGTGTTTAACGTTAATGTGGTGTGATTATGGTTGTCAAATCGTGAATTGAAAACACTGAATCGAATTGTATTGTGAAGCAAATCATTTGTTCAAATTAATTATAATTTTTAATTAAACATTAAGTAAATAGAACAAAACATATTGTGATAGAGTAACATAACACAAAGAAGTAAATATAAGGAATAAGCAGGGTTCCATTGATTGTGAATTGATGGGGATTTTGAGCAATTTATTATAAATAATTAAACGTTAAAATATACATAATACCTATATAAAAAAACAAACAACGAGTATAATATTGCAAACTTAGTAATTGAGTGAAGCATAAAGTAACTCGATTTTATAAATTTCTATCAAGGCTTTCTTTTTTGCCTGAAGAGTACATGGCGTTAGTTCATATTTTGTCTATAGGTTCTATTAGACCCAAATCCTGAAGTTCCGGAATGCAATCGAATTGTGAATCATATTGAATTTTGAGTTTATATTTAGAATCGTACGAATCTAATGTTGCAGGAGTATGTTATGGTTCATCTTACGATTCCAATTGTTTTCGCTCTGAATCGGATCAAGCTGAGGTGAATCAGTGAATCTGTAATTATAAGTAAGGGTGTAAATATACCGAGTCGATCCGAGTATTGAGTTGCTCAGATTTGGTTCACAAAATTTATCGAGTATAAAATAATATTTGATTGAGGCTCATTTAGCTACCGAGTCGAGCACGATTCCGAATCAAGTCCGAGTAGTTTGGACTTTTCCAAAGAATATGATCCGAGTATCAATAGAAAATTATAATTTGAGGAGATTCGAGTAATTTATCGAACTTTAAAATGTGCTCATATTTGACTCATTTATATTTCGAGTCGAGCTCGAATCGAACTTTTAGTCGAACGAGTACGAATCGAGCCCGAACTGTTTGCTCATTTTACAACCTTAATTATAAGATTCTAACAACTATGGGTGTTAAATTGTAAAATAATTTGGATAAGACAAAAACTACATGTTACACCAAATTTAGGTTTGTTACTCACGAGTGCTTTATAAGGTAGATATAAATATATATTATTTTGTATGCATCCATGATTATATTGTTCTGGAATCAGTGTTAGTTAAAAATTGGTGTCTCCGTATTAGTTATATGGTATTTCAGAATGAACCTCATTAAATTTCCATCTTTTCCGCAAGATCTCATATAATGTTAATTCCAAGCAGATACACCCAACTGTCTTTTATAATTAAGCTAATCCTTTACATTTCTTTATATTAAATCTGCTGATAACATTAATTATGTACTATGCCATACACCTCATTGAATTTCCATCTTTCCACAAGATCTCACATAATGTCATAGCCTTTTGATGTGTTGATAATTTATCACCTTTTAAAAGTTATATGGTCCCATATGTATCTGATAGGAACGTTAAGGTTGAAGATACAAATTTAATTTGTGTTCTGTTTGTTATCAGTTGAAGAGAATATGTCAATATCCTGAGTTACTTTCCCCTCTTTGAATTAGCACATGGTTTTAAAGATCATAACCTCTATCTTGAAACCGCTTCATTAGTGGTAGACCTTTCATATTTCCTGGTACCTTTACCATTCAACATCTCAGTAGGACTTTGTCATTCTATTTCAGGTAATCACTTGCGCGTTAGCTTAAACACACACTTCATCTCTCTCATTTGATGTTTTTCTCATCTTTGTGTGCCAATTTTGGGGGAAATTTATCATTTATTTTTATATTCTTTTTAGTTTTACAAATATATATGTGGAGAAGAATGTAAAATTAATAAACTTAGCACTACTGTTGCTTGAGAAATGATTACCTGAGTGGATAAATGGGTCCAGATGTCTGCAATACATGAAAAAGATGTTGGTTATTATGTAGTGGTTTCAGAGTTGGTTTAGATCTGAGCCTTCGTAAGTGGTACTTAGTGTGCTGACTTCTTTAGGAAACACTAGCCAGGATTTGCATGCTTATCTGACGTATGTTAGGCTTTTGCCAACGATCCTCACTTCATTACCCTCTCTTGAGCGGATGGAAGATGATCATTTTTCTAGCATTAGCTTAGTAGCTTTCAATGTTTGTGTGAATCTGTCAAATGTGATCACCCACTATTTTGTTGATAATGCGAAGAGATTATTGTTGTGTGAGAAACTGATAGATTGATTAGATAATTGCATGTAGAAGCACAGAGATTGAATGAGATACTGGTGAAGAAATTAGAGTTTGTCTTTTATTTGATTCAGGTTCTGCTTATATTTTTCTCTTATTATCAAACAGTATCTATTTGTTTCACACTTTATATGTGCTTATGGATTTGATTGGGTGGAGGCAGTAATCTGCTATAATTCTACTTTCTTATTTTCTAGTATACTTTGGCCGTGTTTAACGTGTAGGATCTGAGATCGGCAATGGGCATCTTATATTCATTCCTACAATACTTGCATTTGGATTCTCATAACCAGGCATGAGATACCTGTTTCCCAATTTCATATTCCCACACGCTAAAGATGGCTTATGGTTATGGAAATGCTAGTCTCTGGTTGTTTTTTAGTTTCCTTTTGTTGCCTATTTAACTGATGTTATCAACAGATGGCGGTGGTAAGGGGAACTGGGGTAAATAACTCGACACTGATTGTGAACCTCATATTGATCAAAATGATCCTAACTATGACAGTGGCGAGGTAAGTGCTGTTCAAATTACCTTTCTTGTCTATTTCAATTAGTAAATAGGGATTTTGAGCATTTTATGGTAAAGGATTTGTCTAGCGCTTGTTTTTCAGGCGTTTTCTCTTGTGATGGAATGGTTCATTTCTGGTTCACTTGTTATTTTCACAGATCTTAGTATCTCATTGTTGTCCATTGTTTCGATTCCCAGGAACCATATCAGCTTGTTGGATCGACTATAAGTGATCCCCTGAATGAATACAAGAAAGCTGTAGTTACCCTTATAGAAGAATACTTCAGCACAGGTGATGTTGATGTGGCGGCATCTGATCTCAAAGAATTGAGGTCAAGTGAATATCATCCTTACTTTATTAAGCGGTTGGTCTCCATGGCTATGGACAGGCATGACAAGGAGAAGGTTTGCTTCTGTTCTTCTTTCAGCTCTCTATGCTGATGTCATCACCTCCACCCAGATTAGGTGAGGGTTTTTTATGCTTCTTGAGTCTACTGATGATCTTGCAGTGGACATATTGGATGCTGTTGACATTCTTGCTCTATTCATTGCTCGTGCTGTGGTTGATGACATTCTTCCCCCAGCCTTTGTCATCCGGGCAAAGAAGGCACTGTCAGAGTCCTCCAAGGGATTTCAAGTTCTCCAAACTGCTGAGAAAAGCTATCTTTCAGCTCCACACCATGCAGAATTGGTTGAACGGCGGTGGGGTGGTAGCACCCATGTAACTGTTGAGGAAGTCAAGAAAAAGATTGTAGATCTTCAAATAGAATATGTAGACAGTGGCGATACTTCTGAGGCTTGCAGGTGCATCCGGCAGTTGGGGGTTACATTTTTCCATCACGAAGTTGTCAAGAGAGCTTTGGTTCTAGCCATGGAAATCCATACAGCAGAATCAGCCATTCTAATGCTTTCGAAGGAAGCAGCAGAGGAGGGTCTGATAACTTCCAGTCAAATGTTGAAGGGATTTGCTCGACTAGCTGAGAACCTTGATGACCTTTCTCTTGATATCCCATCTACAAAAACTTTGTTTCGGTCCCTGGTTCCCAAGGCTATTTTTGAAGGCTGGCTTGATGCATCTTTTTTGAAGTCCTCGGTGGATAATGGAGAAGTAAATGACAAGGATGATGAAAAGATGAAGCTGTATAAGGAAGAGGTGGTCACAATAATCCATGAATATTTTCTTTCAGATGACATCCCTGAACTGATCCGGAGTCTTGAAGATCTTGGGGCACCCGAGTTTAACCCAATTTTCTTGAAGAAGCTGGTAACGCTAGCCATGGACAGAAAGAACAGGGAGAGAGAAATGGCATCTGTTTTGCTATCTTCGCTTCATATCGAAATATTTTCAACTGAAGATATCGTCCATGGTTTTGTCATGCTTCTGGAATCTGCAGAAGATACAGCGCTTGATATTCTAGATGCTTCAAATGAATTGGCTCTTTTCCTAGCCAGGGCTGTTATTGATGATGTTTTGGCTCCACTGAATTTAGAAGAAATAGGCGGCAGGCTTCTGTCAAATTGCAGCTGGAGTGAGACTCTACATGTAGCTAGATCTCTTCTAGCTGCCCGCCATGCAGGTGAGAGAATTGTAAGGTGTTGGGGAGGTGGAACAGGCTGGGCTGTGGAGGATGCGAAGGATAAGATAATAAAGCTTCTTGAGGAATATGAAACTGGTGGTGTTGTGAGTGAAGCTTGCCAATGTATTCGTGATCTTGGAATGCCCTTCTTCAATCATGAGGTTGTGAAGAAGGCTTTGTTTATGGCAATGGAGAAGAAGAATGATCGGATGTTGGATCTATTGCAGGAGTGCTATGGTGAGGGGTTGATCGCAATGAATCAGATGACCAAAGGGTTTGCCAGAATCAACGATGGGCTTGATGATCTGGCTCTTGACATTCCAAATGCAGAGGATAAGGCTCCTTTCATCATTTGGTGCAGACGGTCATCCAATCCTGGTTTCTGCTTCTTGAAAAGACAGATTCTCGTCATTTTCATGCATGTTGTTGCCTGTGATCTCTACTCTGTAATATTTTACTTTTTTTACTCTGTTCACTCTCTTATCGGATGGAGAGCTGTAGATATTCAAAGCATTGATCCTGAACCCTTCTTTTATAATGATGTGGCATTATTATTTGATCAAGTATTTAACTAATATTTCTACATGAATTTTTGACACATAGTCTTCTGTCTTTCACATGTGGGCCTGCAATTCCATTTCCTCTCTCTTTTTCTCCTCCTGAACCCTTCTTCTCCTCTCTCTCTCTCTCTTCTCTATATATATATATTTTGGCATAGTTTTACACAAATTTATAGCCATGTTTGATATCAAAATTCTTAATAAGTATAACAAGAAAAGGGGTGAGGGTTACTTCAAGCGTTTTGCATAATACACTTCATCTCATGTTATGTACAAAAAAAATATTTTTATAATTTCATTACAGACGCTATAATTTGTTTCACTTGCTTTCTGACAAAGCACCTAAAACTTAAACATGAAGGATGAAAGTGCGGGAGTTTTTTCCTTCTCATAAGACCCATTTTTTGGACTGCCTTCGAACTTGGCAGAGCTTTCAGGGTATGGGAAAATTAAGAAGATTGAGAATTTTCACTTAACATCTCTCTTGTCTATTTTTAAAACACAGGTGGTGGCATGCAAAATAGAGTATGAAGTGTTAAATGATAATCCTTCAAAAGAGATTGATTTGCATCCCAAAAATAACCTACAAAAAGAGTTAACTTTCTAGTGCTAATAGCCCACACTACTAAGCTAACAACTTATTATTTTTAGGAGAATCCATGGATCAAAAATATATCCTTAATATTCACAAAATTTTGCAAATGAAACTCTTTTTTTGGAATGGAGGGAGTAAGCTGAAAAGGCTATAATCCTAATAGTTCAACAAGGGATAAAAAGGGTGGTACCAGGCACCAACTTTAGTAAATAGTTAACAAATATGGTACAGCTTCAGCTCAAGAGCCACTTTCATGCTGATAGTATTCACAATCATACCAAGCAGCCCTTACGAATAGTATAAAAAACTACCTCCATTTTTCAACATAAAATTTTGGGTTGAGGCAACTCAATACTGCAAAGAACAAGTATAAAATACAACTGGGGAACATATAAAATACTTCCGGAGGAGTTAAAACTTGAGAAGTCTACGATCTAACTGACATACTGCTTCTCAAGAAGGCTTCCGCAGAATGCCAGGTCAAACCTTTCCTCTGGTGGATCTCCAATGCAATCGAAAACTGCATCTGCATTTAAAAAGTCCTCATCTGCTGTGTAACTGCAGTTCAACATTTAAGCCAATCATACATAGAATAAAGCTTATAAATCATTACCTAGAATGGTATTCCTAATGAATCTCAAGAAGGCAAAAGGAAGCAATTACTGATGAAAGCTTGACTATGCTTATCAGCAGTTTTAGATTACCAATCAATAATAATAGAACACACCTCACAAATCTAAAAGTCAATTGCTATTATAGTTTTAGCAGACAATATTTGTAGTGACAGTGACACAGAACATAGTGTTAAATGATGCGTCTTTCTTGGAAGGGATGAAGTGGTGATAATTTTCCATAATTACTGATGACAGCTTGAGAATGGAGTCGCAAATATTTCAGGATCAAATTATGACAATTATCCATGGCTAACAAGCAGATAGGAATAAAGCTGTTTTCACATGCAAGTCATTGAATTAGTGGGCGAACAAGCAATGCAGCCCCATTATTACCACAAAAAATGTAGATCCAGGGTATGACTTTAGGGAAGTCCTAGTTTGAAAGTTGTGTAGGTCCTGGATACTTGGAGGAATTTAAGTCGACTTCACTACTGTAATTTGGAAAGAAACAAAATCTAGCGAGTTGAGCCTCTCTTCGGTTGAAAAAAGTCAAAAACAAATATCTTGAAGACAGGGCAGTAATCAGCTCACCAATTTTTGGATTTGGTCTGGGAAATATCAAAGCTAAGTTGGTTTTCAATGATTTTGCATGTGCGTCCTAACAAATATTAATACTATACTAGGGATTGGCAAGATTAGATATTAAACTTACCCACTCTTTGTTACAATACACTTCATTCCAGCAGCTTTGGCAGCTGCAAGACCTATAGCACTGTCTTCTACAACAACACAACTGAAAATATGAAAAAACATATCAGTGCATCACTATTTTGGTATATATTTACTCAATACAAAGAAAGTGTTAAGCACTATATCTATCCATCAATGAATAGTCACAGAAACTGATTTCTCAATTTCAACAAGCAAGTTGTGGTTTATCAAGTTAAATTCTGATGAACAATTTGTATGAAAGGATTGCCTTGGTGGTTCAACTGAGATCACTAGCCCCCAATGCATTAGTGGTTGCATCAAAACTATCTTACAATAGGATTATCCGATGTTCAATCATTTTACATATCAATCAGTACCTTGATGGTTCAACCCCAAGAGTGCTGGATGCTAACACATAAATAGCCTGCCAGTGAGAACAGATCAATTTAAATCATTAACCCTCATCTTTGTAGGTTTTCACCTGTTGGAAATGACATATCTACATAAGATGAGTATAGTCCACCATAAATGTTGGGAATGATGGCTAGGCTTTTGACATATTACAAAAAATGAGATGATACAAACTCCAAGAGGCTTCCAGAGAAGGCCTATTTTATTGACATAAGCCAGGAAGCATACCGGATCAGGCTTTTTATGAGGAACCACATCTCCTGCGAATATCTGGATTTGTTCTGATCTCGCAGGCCCCAAGAGGAATGAAACTATAGCAGAGACCTGTAAAAGCCACATGAAATTTATATCAGTTGTACTACACCCGAGTACATATGGATTATAATCTTGAAGTTAAGTAACTTTAGAAAATTAAGCAAATAACAAACACTATCATAACTGCATAAGAAAATAAGATGGATAAAGAAGCCTTGTGAAATTTCTCGGGCGTCAAATGAAGTCATTTATTACTACTCAAGTGCTTGAACAATAATTCTTACTACTATATGGTATGTAATATTCGAGGAGGGACCCTGACCATGAAATTCAGTCCAACTATAGTTTTCTATATTCAAAATTTTGTAGAGTGATGCCATGCACTATTTGTGTAAAATCTACAAAACCTAGCATAACATCAAAATTTTAGAACCTGATGGTGCATACCGCCTTCTCATTAGAGGTACTGCAAACAGCAACTTTTACTCCATTTGCCAAAGCCTGATCAATCAACCTGTAAATTTTAATACAGGACCTAATAACGCTCAGCATTGTAATTTATTCCAGACAAAATTGCCAGTGTACTTTTTGTTAGATCTTTCTACTTATCATAAGAAAAAATTATTATAAAATAGAAGTTCTCCTAACAGAATGATCACAGATATTTACATCTATCACAGTCATCAAGCATATATATCTAATTATTGAGCCGTCTCCTAGAGAACTTAAAAGACAGAACAAGTATTAATTGTTGACTAGTGAAATGGTTTTCTAGGGCACTTGAAACATTGAGTGCCTAAGTTTTCAGCTTCTAAACTATGAATGTTTATGGTATAGATTATGTACTCTGAATAACTATGGTAGTCTGGTAGATATTACACGCCTTTGCTAAAACTATATTTAAAAAAAAAACTCATAAGCACATGCGAGAAACCTAAACTACAATACACGAGTACTTACTTTTCCATGGAACTTCAAGGCATTCAATTACATAATGTGGAAAGTGATTGTGGACATGTGTGGACTTGAACGAAACACTAGTGGGAATGACATAGGAATTGGATCTTCGTACATTCTCAGAATTCAGAAAAGTTCTGATTATAGGCAAGCAATACAGGTAGAATCATGGTTTACACACACTCTATAGGTTTGGAAGATTAGTGCTGAGTAATTATATGCCATGAGTCCATGACTTAAACTCTGAGTGTAAGACTCATACATGCATTCGCAAAATCATCATTATTTGGCTTTCATAAATTGTTGAAACGTAGGCATTTTGCATTCATTTACAAGCTGCGTAATCAATTATACTAGAGGCAGGCAACCATCATCGTGCTCAAGATGCAGCTAATCTGTGAAAGAGAAAAACCAGTTGCTTACTTTCTGACACCAGGCCGAAGAGGTAACAACTTCTTCTCAATGAGGGCCATAAACAGCTCTGTCTTTCGCTTATGAAGTGAAGCAATGAACTCCTTTCTTTCTCCTTCGCTCTTTGGAGCCTTTTCTGGCCAGTTTGTATTGTTAAAGTATGCAGTCATCCTAAATAGGCAAACCAACCACTAAAAAATTTATCTGAAGAAGTTCCTGGACAAACTAAAATTCAATTTAAACATCAAATACTAATTTAAGAATCTGAAATCAAGCCTGCAATATCTCTTTATGGCTTTAACATCAAACGATCGTGAAAACTTGTAACTAACTCGTACCTTTCTTTACCACCCCCAATTTTGAGCAACTCGCCGTACAAATCAACATCCCATGTAACACCCAATTCCTTCTGTGCATGTACTCAAAACAAAAAAAATGATCAGCCCATTACCTACTTTGACTTCGTAAACAAAAAGAACAACAACATAATGGCACATTAACTCACAAACTTACCCAAAACCCAATTCATGACAAAAATAAAATTAGCTCATACCAGTTTATAAACAAATCATCCATAATTATGAAAAAAAGAAAAAGAATTATATCATTCACACCAAACCTCTAAAGTTAAAAACCCAATTCAAATCAGATAAGATTTAACTAATAAAATAAAAAACCTCAACCCAGTTCCCAAAATGAAACAACGTAGGGAGATAAGGATTAAGGAATACCTCGGTAAAAGTGTCGTTGAAAGAAATGCGATGGCCGTCCTTTTCGGTATCGACAAGCACGCCATCACAGTCAAAGAGCAGAGCCGAGGGAAGAACAGGAGGCGAAGAAGCTAAGCATAATATTACGCCATTTCTACTGCAACTTTTAGTACTTGATGATGAATTAGACGTTTTTATGATCATCTTTCTTGTACCCAATATAGAAGAAGAAGAAGGATATATGGATCTTACATGATTTTTAAATACATATAAAGCAGCACAATTCTTCTTTGTGGCGTGGGAAAAGCCGGCCATTGAAGAAGAAGCGGAAGGGGATACGATTATTGACGCCATTGGATCAGTTTTCTCCCTCAACTTCCAAATTTATAATTCCGGGCTTTCAAAATTTTTTTAGCTGAAAAATACCAGCCTTTTATGTCGCCAGCCAAACTTATCCACCACGAACACAGAAAGAGCCACACTGCCCACACAGATGTTACTACTAGGAGTGAGCAAAAAAGGAATTGAACTATCGAACCGGACCGAATTATTTTAATAAAATTATTTCGGTTTTTGGATTTTTTTTGGAATTTCGGTTATATCCGAATTATTATTTAGTATTCGGTTTCAGTTTCGATTTTTAAAAACAGACTATTCGGGTACCCGAATAACCGGAATTTTAATATTTAAAAAATTAATTATTATTTTATTAATCATTTAATCATATTATGATATTATCAGTTTATCACTAATTCACTATTAGCATTTAGCCCCATTTCCCCCATTTCGATCGACTTCTAATCCCATTTTCTGAGTTTTCCTCCAAATGGCCAAATCCCAATCCCATTTTGCCCTAAGTTCTTAAGTCTTAACCCACTCGTCAGTCGGCAGTCGCCTTCGCCTAGATCTGAGAACTTAGATCTCTGATTCCTCACTCAGTCTGTCAGTCACTCTCGATCGACTCGCCTCTCGACTCTCGTCGTCGCCGACTCACCGTCTCCCCATCATAACCACTTTACAAAGTCTCCTTGAAACTGGGGACAAAATATTGCGCATTGAAGGCATTTTTAGGTTAGTCCTACAGCTACAATTCGTTTTAGTACTTGATAGTTGATAGAACTCCATAAATGACACTAGTACAGTTATTCAATTTCATATTCATGCTTTAACTTGTCCACCACTGTAAAGTCTGTAATTTGGTGATGCGATGGGACTCTTTTAAGCGAAGTGGTATTTGTCGATCGAGGCAAAAGAAGCGGGTACACCGAACCGCATCGAAGGGTTGATTTATCTGAAGCCGAAAAGGTATCGATTGTTTATTTTGTCTCATGCATCTTCACTTATTTCATTCTAATTGCAACTATATGTTATTAAGGATGGTAATGGTACTTTCTTTCAATACCTTATGCTTTCAACAATTGCCACCCATCTTTTGTGGATGCAAATCACATGTTCGCACTTTTATGCAAATGAAGAGAAAAATCGTGGGCTCATACATAATTTTAACATTGCGGTAATCATTCTTGCTAGAGAATCGGATTAAAAGTGGAACTTTCGACATCCTGTCATGCAGCCTTGTTCGGACCAAAACCATTGAGATTTGAGGGTGAGAATTTTCTTTGCTTCTAATCATCGAATCGGCATTCTACATGGAAAGCACTTTGTGTTAATTTTTAATAGGGATTGACATAATAATTTGATTTGTTTGACATTTGTAGATGATGTCAAGAAGTATTTTAAATGATTTGCACATGGTGGATGATACTGAGACGAGCCTAACCTTGATGACTTTGATCCAATTGGACATGGGAGAGAGACAAACGACAATGTTCCCACCAATATAGAGCCCGGTCAAAAGAACCCATGACAAGTACAAAAACTACGGGACACTTTCGGAAAGTGTAAAATGCGAAAAAAGGATGGCACCTAGATCCAGGTGTGGGTGAGGGGCACTTCTTTCCCATTAAAGATAAGGATGGTAATGTCATCAAAGGTAAGTGTACTTATTGTGAAAAAGAATTAGGCTGGCGATTCATCTTCAAATGGCACTACTTCTTTAAGAAATCACTTTAGAACTTGTAAAAAAAAATCCTATCAACATGGATGAAGCTCAACCCCAACTTGTAGGGATTAAAGAGGGTGAGGGGAGGGAGGGGCATGTGAGGGTACACTCACTTCTTGGAGGTTTGATCGAGAAGTGGTTAGAAGCGGCCGTAGTTCACTATCTTATTGTAGATGAACTTTCTTTCAAACATGTTGAGAAGGAGGGTTTTAAAAGACTTATGCAAGTTGCATGTCCTGAGGTTTCAATTGCCTTCACGTTTTACATTTGCTAGAGATTGTATTCGATTTGTATGAGAATGAGAAGAGTAAGTTGAAAACAATCCTTAGAAAACATTGTGAATGTGTTTGCCTCACAACCCGACTTGGACTTCTAATCAACGCTTGAATTATATGTGTATTATTCTTTCATTTTATTGATGAAAATTGGAAATTGCATAAGAAAATCTTGAATTTTCGAACCATCACAAGTCATAAGGGGAAGGACATTGGGAAATGGTTGAGTCTTGTCTAATTGAGTGGAGACTTTCTAAAGTTATGACACTCATCAGATAATGCTAGCTCAAATGATCTTTGCGGTGACTTCTTGAGAGATAGATATATCATCTTTGAAAACTAATGTCTTAGATGGTAAATTCATTCACATGAGATGTATTGTTCACATTATTAATCTTGTTGTGAATGATGGGTTGAAATTGATTGAGAAATCTATTGAGACAATTAGGCGTCTTGATGAAGTATGCAAACAATCTCCAAATAGGGTCAAGTCATTTAAGGACTGTATTGAGTATTGTGGTCTTGAAGATAAGAAAGGCTTGAGTCTAGATTGTCCAACTAGATGGAACTCAACTTACTTGATGTTAAGCTCGGCCTTAAAATACAAGGAAGCTTTTGATCGATTTGGGTTTAAAGATCGGGGCTTTGAAAAAGAGATGGGGGGCAAAAATATTCCAACGGACTCGGATTGGAATAGGGCCAAATTGTTTGTTGGCTTCTTAGAACATTTTTATAATCTCACTGTAAAAATTTCAGGCTCATCTTATGTCACATCAAATAATGCATTTCTTGAAATATGTGACACTTATATTATTTTGAATGACTGGGAAAGAAGCAATGATATAGAATTACAAAAGAATGGCTAAAAGCAATGAAAATAAAATATGATAAGTATTGGGGAAATGTTACAAAAATGAATATGTTGTTATATATTCCCGTTGTGCTTGATCCTCGGTATAAGTTGAGTTTTGTTCAATTTGGTTTAGAAAGAATGTATGGAAAGGGTGAAATTGAAGTTGAAAATCCGTTGGAGGGTTTGGAAATAGATCTTCATTTTGATATTGATAATGAATATAAGAATTTAGAATATCAATCAAGTAATCAGGCCACTGGGATGAAGATTGCCGATAGTGTGAAGAAATCAATGGAAGATTTGTTTAATGAGTACAGGAAAAAGTATTCAACTCAAGAAAGTGGAAAATCAAGTCTGAAGTAACATGTCAATGTCATCCCAAGGTTCTAGTTCAATGGAATCCCAAAATACAAATAGAATTACAGAAGAGTTCAAAAGGCGTCGGACCGGAGTTGTACTTGGAGACAAATCTGAATTGGACAAGTATTTAAGTGACGATGTGGAAGAAGATATTGATACTTTCGATATTTTGGGGTGGTGAAAAGCTAATAGTGCAAGATTCCCTATCCTTGCACGTATTGCCCGTGATGTGTTGGCTATTCCCATTTCTACCGTTGCTTCGGAGTCCGCATTTAGCACGGGGGGAAGGATTCTTGATGCATTTAAGAGTTCATTGTCTCCTAATATGGTGGAAGCTCTCATATGTTCTCAAGATTGGGTTAAAGTGAAGAATCGCATTGATGTGGAGGAAGATATCGACTTTGCTTCTAAACTTGAGTGTGGTAATAATTATTGTTTTTGTTTAGTGTCCCCTAATTATTGTTTTTGTTTATTGTCTCCAATTTGAGTTCATTCTCTACTAATTATTGTTTTGTTTATTTTGTTCGTGATATCCAACTTGAGCATTAGTACTAATGATGCCAATGTTTACGTGACTCAACTTGATTAATGAGGTAATGTCATCCTATTGAACAACTAAACTTCAAATGCATTAAAATAAGTTTACAAATAATTTGTAATTTAGACAAATACCATGATAATTTGTAATTGTTCTCTGCATTAGGAGCCATGTTTGATAATAATTACTCTTAATTCTTAAATCCATTTAAATGAAAGAAATTAAGACAGAGTAGAATTGGTGAGTAACATACAGATGATTCTGCACAGACCATCCACTTAACTGCAATTGTTGTTCTAATTTTATTCTACATAGTTGTTCTCTGCAGTCAGTAATGTTGAATTAACTCTGCGATCGATCATTGTTGTTCTCTGCGATTATGCGATCGGTAATGTTGTGGCGCCCCAAAATTAGGTATCGTCACCCATCTTGGGTGCGCCACTTACATGGTACATAAATTCAAATACAAACTTAATTATACATCCGTCGTGTACATACGACAATACATAAACGAGAGTTCTAATAGGAATATTGTCATTTAGACAATATCCATACTCAAGTCCTCATTACAATTATTATCACACTATTTCACGAAATAGTGAGGACTACTAATGCTATCTTGAGGACCATCACTCGTTTCCCCAACTCGTCCCAAATATATATCTCATTTCTCGAAGAGAACGAAGGAAAGAAAGGGTGAGCTCAACTAGCCTAATAAGAAATATTATGACTAAGATAATGCGAGAATAAATTATCAATAGTCTTCAACAATATTAAACCGATAAAATAC
Source organism: Panax quinquefolius (assembly GCA_020205615.1). Classification (NCBI taxonomy): domain Eukaryota; kingdom Viridiplantae; phylum Streptophyta; class Magnoliopsida; order Apiales; family Araliaceae; genus Panax; species Panax quinquefolius. The sequence goes on along the minus strand of CM035172.1, from coordinate 8,893,261 downwards.
AATAGACAACCGGTTTAAGCTGCGGTGAATATCTGATCCATTAAAAGAGTCAGTAGAAAATAAAGTCTACTATCTTTTAGGTTTTAAAAGGTTTTCATCAATTTTATCACTAAGACTCGGTTTAATAAATAAACCACAATATCTAATCATCCCTATACCACTGGCCAAGGATTTTCATCAAATTATCAATGGTCACGACTATCTTAGAATCACCCCAGTCATAATCATACCAAAAACTATCCATCATTGCATTACAGCCATCGAGGACTTTTGTCACATCATTTATAGTAGGTCATGATTATACCGAATGATCCTCGTCATAATCATACCAAGTTCATCTATGCGTAAGACAAGCGTAGATAACTTTCAACATAATATAACATGAGGATGATAACAATGACATAATAATTCAATAAAACAAGTTCAAGAATTAATTTATCCAAGAACTAATAACGTCCAAGTTGTCGACATGATACTTCTTTATAGAGTAAAATTCAAGAATGATCGGAAGAATATTTCCATGAAAAGATCTTTGGATGAAGCGCAAATATCGAGGATATTCCACTAATTTCATGGAGTATAGAAGTCAAAGTTTTAACCAACCGGTATAATAAAGAATGGAATAACAAAAGAAATCACCACGCATGCGGTGCTTGCGATGTCGAGTTATTCAATGAATAATAATAACGGAACCAGTCGGTGAAATTCACAAGCGGGATGATCCAATGTAATAATAAATCTTTGAATAATAAACAATGGAACCAGTCCCGGTGTAAAACACATGATGTGATATTCCAAATGTAATAATAAATGCGGAATAATAAACAATGGAACCGGTCCTGTAAAAACACACGACGGGATATTCCAATGAATAATAAAGAATGGAATAACGAAAGAAGATCACCAAGTATAGGGGATTCAGCGTATCTGAGTTATTCAAATGAATAAATAAGGATGGAATAACATAAGGATTTCACCAAGTATAGGGTATCTGCATATCGAGGTTATGTATAGGGTATACCACTTTTACTGAGTTATTCCAATGTAATAATAATGAATGGAATAATAGAAGTTCTCTTCATGAATAAGAAAGAATAACACCCACTTACAGATGCAACAAATAATACCCTCACTAGTAAAAAGACACTTTGGATATCAAAGTAGTGAAGTGCAGAATACTCTTCTTCTTTCTCTCTATAGATTTTCTCTCTATAAACTTCTCTCTATAATTTCTCTCTAGAGTTTCAATGAATTAAATGAAAATAATGAAGGAATGAGCTTCTATTTATAGGAAAATAGAATGCATAGTAATTAATCCATGAAACAGTCCATATTGATTTACTTTAATCGACCGGTCCATATTTAAAAGCAAAATCTTTTAAATAAAATATCATATATTCTATTTATATAAAAATATTTTACTATGCAAACACTTATCTGTGTACTATCGTAATAAAATATAATATATTCTATTTATAGAATAACTTTAATAAAGTATTACATTTTATATAAAAAGATGTTTCATTTTATTAAGTTAATAATATGAATAAAACAAAACGTCATTATCGCTATAATAATTCATATTATTAATCGACAATAATGGAATCAAATTGAGTGACTTCACATAAGCATCGATAATCAATACTGCGCGTCTTCTTATGCAACCACGTATTCATCGTACTTTTACTACCTAAGTAGTTCAACAAGATCAACAGCAGAAAACTTCCGTCGTTATTTCAATAAAATATTTTTGTCGTTTTCTCAATCCGAATGATAATTACATTGTGGGGTCCACCAATGATTGAGTAGTTGTCTAATATTCCCTGCTAAACCGAATATTCCCGACCAATCGAATATAATATAACCACTTTGCATACTTTTGCAAAATTTATAAATACTACCCACAACTATAATATTATCTCAAATTCACACCATAACATTAAAAAATTATTTCGACAAAATTTAAATCTTTATTGATAAAATCTGGGTCTCACAATCTCCCTCCTTATGGAATTTCGCCCTCGAAATTAGAATTACGATGCTGGTATGATAAGAGGTGAGGATACCTTGAATACCTTTATCGTTGAAAACATTAATTTCATCTTTGCAATCCCACCAAAGATATTCATTAACAATTCATCTTTGCACTACTGGGCCAAAGATATACAATTATAAAACCAATAATCTTTGAGGCGCGACTTAATAGTATCACGACCACGAATTATCCATACACCATCGCGAGGATATTCGTGTTTTCAATCTGATCGTGATTATACCGAATAATCGTGGCCATAATCATCTAACACTATCAAAACACTATCTGAACACTATCACAAAACACTATATCGAACACTATCGTAATAAAATATAATATATTTTATTTATAGAATAACTTTAATAAAGTATTACATTTTTTATATAAAAAGATGTTTACTTTTATTACGTTAATAATACTGAATAAAACAAAACGTCATTATCGCTTATAATAATTCATATTATTAATCGTGATAATGGAATCAAACCGGTGACTTCTCACATATAAAGATCGATAATCAATCTGGTGTCTTCTTGTCAACCACACGTACTTCGTACTTTTACTACCGAAGTAGTTCAACGAAGATCAACGGTAAAACTTCCGTAGTTATTTCAATAAAATATTTTTGTCATTTTCTCAATCCGAATAATAATTACATTGTGGGGTCCACGAATGATTGAGTAGTTATCTAATATTTCTGCTAAACCTGAATATTCCCCACCCGATCGAATATAATATAACTACTTGCATACTTTGCAAAATTTATAAATACTACCCACAACTATAATATTATCTCAAATTCACACCATAACATTAAAAAATTATTTCGACAAAATTTAAATCTTTATTGATAAAATCTGGGGTCTCACAAATGTTATATCATTGTTGTTCTACATTGTTGTTCTCTGCAGTCAGTAATGTCTAATTTTAATACTGTTTATTTGATATTCTGCAGGTTTATAATGTTGGTTGTTGGCTTGTTGTTGTTGTATGTTGTTGTTGCCTGTTAGTCTGATGCAGTGATGCTATACTGGTTTGATTTTGCACAGACCATCCACTTAACTGCAATTGTTGTTGCCTGTTGGTCTCTTTTGTTGATTACGATGCGATGATCTTTGAATCATGATACTAAAAAAAGTGAAGACCGGAGCGATTGGAGCTTGTTGAAATTGTTGTTGCGATAGTTGACTAGTTGTTATTCTTTGTAGTCATGTAGAGCTCGCAGATCTTCTTTGTAATTTTTAAAAAAGTTGTTGTTAAGTTGTTGGCTTATTGTTGCATCTCATTTCAGTTTTTTCATCTTGTTGCTGTAATTTTTAAAAAATATTACTTTTATACTTTGGGCTTGTTAGTTGTTACTTTTGGACACTGGACAGTGGACAGTGTTAGTTAAACTGTTAATTTGCTGGATGGTTAAATTGATTGTTTGCTAAACTGCAAGTCTGTAACAGTTGGATACTTGGATGCTAAACAGGTAATATTTGCTGGGCAGAAATTCGGTTTTTTCCCAAATTACCGAAATTACAATTCGGTAATTCGGTATTCGGTAATTCGGTTATTATCAAATTTCGATTATTAGTTCGGATAGCAAAATCATCATTACTTCGGTTTTCGGTTATAACCGAATAGCTTATTCGGTTCGGTTATAACCGAATGATTACTCCTAATTAACATATTAATTCAAAACCCACATTCTTGTTTAAAGGCTAAAAATTAAGGGTAATTAATTAATCTTATGATCTTAAATTTTGTGCGTTAAATAGTCTCAAATGATGTGATATATATTATTATATTAATTGAGTAAATTTTTTATAATTGATTATATTAGAAAGTATTTTTTGTCTTATATATTTAATATCATATCATTTGAGAAAAATCAAGATTCTTAATATTATTATATAATTAGGAAATTTATATTTCTATAACATTTTTGATATTTTTAAATGAAAAATGTGACTTATATAAATGTATAACGATGATGAAAATCGTCCCTATTAGATCTATAATGCACATTTTCATATGAAAATATCGTTTTCGATATGAATTTATCGATTTCATATAATTAAACATATTAGTGTAATGTTAGGATATTCTAAATAATTTGAATATTTAATTCTTTTATCCTCAATTAATACACGTCAATATTATGTTAGTTATTTAATATTTATACGTATAATATAGTACTATAAACAGTAGTAATTAACACCGACTTACATTTGAAGTGTAAAGTTTGAAATGTAATCTAGACTCTAGCTAGTTTTATAGAGACCCAAAAATCTGTCGCACACATTTGCCTTGTTATAGACGCCCGACCTCTCATGTCGATGGAGAAAGGGGTCAACCTTAGACCTTTAACATAAAACAAAGTGATGCCAGTACGTACTTGTACTTTTGCATGTTGTGATTTGTAAGCTTTTAATTAATTCATATTTATTTTGTAAAGATTATAATTTTATGATTATATTCTAATTAATTATAATATCAAGATTATTAATTCTAAGAATAAATAGTCATAATCACAAGTTTATTTTTTTATAAAATTATTAATGGATAACTTGAAATAATCTTATCACGTATGTTTATTTTGTTCAGAATTATTTAAAGAATTGAATAAAAACTTACGGTTTGAATAAATAGTCCCCCTTTAATTCAAATCATTTTATTATCCCGGGTTTAATAGTTCTAAGTGGCTGTTTAGGATTGAATGATTGAATTGGTCAGCCATTCAGTGCATTTGTTTTAAAAAAATTGGATGAATGGCTAAATCGGTTAGACATTCAGACGATTTGGACTAAATAGTTTAATTAGTGTCATTTTTTTGACTGAATGAGCTTAATGAAGTTTTTTTATACAATATTAACTATTATATTAAGTAATGTTAAATAAATTTAAAATAATTTTGAATTTTTTAGATAGGTATAATAATAAAAATATGTTATTAAGATATTTTACACATGTCAATTATCAAATAATTTTATTTATTCAAATTTAAATTCATTCAATTTTTATCAAACACCTCCTAATCATATTTTTAATAATTCAATGTGAACACTACTAGTCTACTACACTACATATTGGTCTTGATATTTAATTGAGCGGAAATCCATTTCATAAATTCAATTTCAAAAGCTAGCTAGCTAGGCGGAGGCGGGAAATGATGAATTGAGAATATATGAAAAGATGAGAGGAAATTAAAAAGAGGTATGTACGAGAGTTTTTTAAATATTTACTCGGTTCTATAATAATTATTTTTTTAATTTCATGTATATGAATTAAAAAAATCATTAAATACTCTCGTTTAAGAATTAAAATATGTATGAAATTTCATAACTATCCTTTTATGAAAAGTTAAAAACTATTAATGCAATTGAAAAAATTTATTAGGAGAATGAGATAAGTTAAGAGTAATATAGACAAATAAATAATTTATTCTTTTAAAAATAAATTAAAACACATTTTTTCTTCAAAAAAGACAATTATTATGGAAATTAGGAAGCAGTAGTAAGTATTGATTAACACGCGATTAAAGAGACGGAAAATAAAGAAATTTTTGGTCGGTGCATGGTAGATTAGTACACTTGACCCATGCATTAGTGGCACGCCCGTGAACATAATCATTCTGATTAGACAGTCCTGTAGCTTATAATAGGAGTATTACTATTATCTCATCTTTTGCATGAACAAGTAATGAAGCTTTCATCTTTAATTAACAATATTACCGGCGAAAGCAGTTTTCTCTCATTTAAATGTTGACACTTACCTTTTTACTTAATATCAATTAATTTTAAAATTAAATAAGAGGTTAGATGTCAAAATTAAAGTGAAGAACGGGAAAAATGGAAACAAAAAATCTGCTCTCATTACTCAATCAAGGGGAGGTCCGCTGCCTTAATGACCGGTAATGACCGGTGCACATTGATTTTAATTTTTAAATTTTTTTTTTTGGTTTTTTAACCACAATAATGAGAAAAATAAATAAAAAATAATAGAACAAGTTTGAACAAAAAACAGTAAAAAAAAGTATATTTTTTATTAAAAAAACATTGTAAATAGCTTTACGTTGTTTTTTAATAAAAATATACTTTCTTTATAATTTTTGTTCAAACTTCTTATTATTTTTATTTATTTTTAATTAATAGTAAAAAAAAAAAAGGGCACCAGTCATTAAGGGACGCCCCCACCCCCCCCCCGCCACTCCCCACCTCCACCCCCACCCTCCCCTCCCCTCCCCAATTCCTCATTACTAGCTAATTTCTTACTTCTCCAAAACTCAATTATAAGCATATTAGGCCCACTTTACTCGTATATAATTATGAACTTTATGAAAACGAAAAATCATCTAGCATTTTAAAAGAATGAAATAATATTTCCAAGAACAAAATGCGACTACTAAAAATGCAAACCTCGCTAGGGGGAATGAAGTGTCTGTTACATGTTTATGTATCTTACTGGATGTTTGATAAAAATTAAATAAAATAGTTTTTAAATTTGAATGAGTTGAATGAAAAAAAATTGTTTGATAATTGATATGTCTAAAACATCTCAATAAAAATTGTTATTATTTTATCTAATTGAAAAAAATTAACATTATTTTAAATTTATTTAATATTACTTAATATAATAGTTAATATTGTCAAAAAAATAGTACTTTATTCAACAGCACATTCAGCCAAAAAATGACACTAAATCATTCAAATTTAAATCGCTTAAATAATCGGCCCGATTCAAATTTAAATAGTTTGATCGATTCAAATATTCAAGATCTTAATCAAACACCCCATTAGCCAAATTAAGTAGTTAACCATCGTAATACAATTAATAAAAAAAAGAGTGTCATATAGTCTTAGACATATATAAATTTGTACGTGTCATGTACTTAAAACAACGTAGTTTTTGTTAATAAAATGATAAAATGTCAAAACAATAATTAATGAAAATAGTGAAATGTCGAAATTGTCATTAATAAAAACTCTTAAAATAATAAGACACACAAGTTTGTATGTGTCTAATGTGGTATTTGATAAAATTGAACAATTAAAATCGATCTGAATTGTTAGTATATATTAATAAATTAAATTATCTTAGTAAAATAACTTTTGAACTTAAAAAATTGTTTTGTAACTAAAAAAGTATAAAACATCCGAATGACTTTTAAATTTATAAATATTAATTTTAAATTTTAAAATAACTCAAATTGACTTTTAAAAACTCAATAATGATCTTAAAATTTGGAATGGAAAGAGTACAATATTTATAGATGTTTCATAAATTTAAATATTTAAGAGACAACTCTTAATAATTTATATTTATATATTACTATTACCGATTAAGAGACGATAAGAGACTAACAAAATTTTATCAAATAATTTTACTCTATTATCAGATCATATTGACACGTAAGGGATTAGGGATCCAACCATTTGGCAGACAACTAGCCAACTAGTTTCTGATCAATTAATGATACAAATATTAGCTCTTTTGACCCACCTTGAAAAGCTAGCTACTCAATGAGAGAGGCTAAGGCCTATATCAACCCACATCAAGTTGCATTTGAAATCGATGTGGAACTATTCCTTACGGTATAGTATGAAGTTCGCATCAATACACCCGCCTTACAAAGCCAACGTCCTCTTTCATCCCAACGACTCAAAAATTATACATAAGTGTAAAATTATCATTAAATTTACTTTAAAAAATTAATAATGGTCTTATATTTATCCTTTTTGGTATAAAAATTTAATGAAATAAATGTTAAAATGAGACTCAATTTTACACATAAGTATTTTTTTAGCCACAAATCGCTACCATGTTATCAATTTATGACGCGTTACTATCAATTAGACGTAATCATAAAAAATCCAAAGTTTAATCCCATAATTAAAAAAATTGAAAAAACAATCCTCAAAGTGGAAAAAAATCCAGAGTTTAATCCTTAATTAAGAAAATTGAGAAGACAATCCCCAAATGAAAAAAAATTAAAAATTCAAGATATTAATGCATATTTAGGCATGATAATGAGATGGAAGTAGTATTTCCTTTAAGTTAGTATTTATCACAATTCACAAGTCTAAATTAAGTTAGAACATAAGATTGGGCTATGTAAAGAATGGGTTGAATCAAACCCAACATATTATTCCATTCAAACATCGTCTATAGAATGGGCTATATTTCCTTTGCAGGATATCTATTTAAATTGCTATAATTGTTTAGAATTAATAGTAGGATGGGAATGGCCCAAAAATAATCGGATCAGGACATTCAACAATTGGGTGAAAATATATTGGCAATTCAAGCACAAGAAATTGTTGGGACAGCCCACACCCAATGAAGCATAATATTAATTTAATATTAACATTTTAAAATCAATTTAGACATATTGAAATTTTAAAATCAATTTATAAATTGTAAAAATTTAATATTAGTGTGATTCAAATTATATCTTATCTTCAATATGCTATTTAGACTAGCTATATTTCCCAAGATTAATGTTTTCAATATCAAATTTAAAATTATGATTATGAGGTAGCTAAATTAATGTTAAAGTTGAAAACTATTAATATAAGGGATATAATTTTTTGGGACAATGAGAGAAGATATGGGTGATATAAAAAAGTATTGATTTATTCTGCTAGAAAGTGGTAAACGACAAATATATTAGGAACAAATTTTTTCTTCTAAAACGACAATCTTTTAGGAACGGATAGAGTATTATGTTTAAGGGTTTTCTTAACATGTGACCTAAGGGCGCATACTAAGCACGAAATTCAAGAGATGTACACTGAATTCAAGAGATATGGCTTACTAAAATATAAATTTTAAATATATAAAATAATATTTCAGTGGAATTATATGCATTTAAAAATTATATTTCAATAGACTCCATCTCTTAAATTCAGTGTCCATCTTTTAAATTTTGTATTTAACATGTACCCTAAGAGCACATGTTAAGAAAACCATATATTTAAAACAGAGACGGTAGCAAGTGGTAATAATAATAATTGTGATGTTAAAAGATTAATGTATATAACGATTTTATCATATAGAAAATTTGTGATTTTTCACTTGAGAGCCATGCATGTATGTTAATGTTTTCAAGTGGTGATTAACATGGTATAAGTAGGAAATGGTTAGTGTAAAGTTTATTTTTGGATAAATTAATCAATTAATTAATAGAGTACTGACACGCAGACGAGACTTTATGTATATCAGCATTCTATTGATCAATTAACTAATTAACCAAAAAATAAATTTAATGCTAACCGAATTTGTATAAGTAGGTAGGTAACTAATGAAAGCTATAGTACAATATAATAATCCTCCTATAAATAAAATATAATAATAAAAATAAAAGAAGCGGATGGATGGATGGATCTCATGGATGGATTGCCAAAATATATAAGGGAGAATTGAGTCGTAATTTGAGTTTGACCGGTTCAAGCTTTAATTAGTCCAAAATTTCAATACGATTTTGCTTCCAAATAAAATTTGTTTGAATTGACAAAAAGTATATTTACGGTTTTACCACCATATGTGTAGGAAATTAATGTGATCATTCAGTTCCGCCACGCAGTTGCATAGAAGATTCCCTAACATTAATTATTTAAAATAATATTACTATCATATAAAAAAAATTATATAATACTCACATATACACACACATATATAATATAATTATTTTTTATGTAATAATAATATTATTAAATTATTTATTACAACCTAATAATTATTAAATACTAGTAGTAGGTAGTATTTATTTATTTACTAGTGGCAAAAAGGATGATGGCCTATGAGTATTTGTGCGAGTTGTGATGCGACTTTTTCTTTTCTCCACTAGGGTCGTTTTTTATTAAATAAATTAGGATTAAGTTCAGATGATCACCTAAAATTTGGGCGGTTTCCCACTTAACCACCTGTAGTCAGTAAAACTGCATTTAAACACTCGACCTTTTGTGTTGAAGTGAAAAAGTACTTTCTGTCATAACTCTGTTAGTTAAATTGTATAAAGACTTAATTACCCTCCTACGTTCAACAACATAAATAGAAAGAAACACAATTGCACCTCCTACGTTCAACTTTCCAATAATCAAAACAACAAGAAGGGAAAGAAGATCTGAAAGTATTCAAGCACAATCATATACCTAATTAACGAATTGAGATAAACAATTTAAATTGTTTCTGAACAGCAATTCATGTAATGCTCTTTGACTCTGTTTTCAGATATAATCAAAGAACCCAATTCAAGGAACTCATATAGGCAGCATGTTGAAAATCAGGACAATTCAGAAATAAAACAAGATGGAGCAAAAAATTACAAGAAAACAAATTCAATAAATTCTGAATATCATAAACATTCAGAACGCAAGACTCAAATCACCGATAAAGATGAAGAGGTGACCTGATGGAATGGAAGGCGGCGGGTACACAAACAAGTTTGATCGTAAGAGAAACATGTTCCAAACCCAAAGATGTATCTAAGATGTAAAACCATACAAAAGCGAAGAAAAATTCTTGCACATTAATGCCATACGTTCGTGTCTTGAACCAAAAAATAATTACGCCCCAAATTGAGCAATCTCAGTGAGCAAGAATTGGTCCTCTAGAAATGCCCACTGAACTACTTTCATCTTCACTAAAATCAACCAAATTGGTTAAAATTAGAGCAGAGTTTCCGGCAATTTGCTAGTTCATTATCATTACCATCCTCAACGTAGTACCTTTGAAAGTTACACCTTCCATTATCATCACTATCCCTCCTATAATTAACCACTTCCCTATCCACATTGGCTTTCCTTGGACTCAATAATATCAAATCAGCCAATTTTCTCCTAGCCAAGTACAAACCATTTGGCTCAATTAACTCTCCATTCTTATATGCCAAGTACAAACCATTTGGCTCAATTAACTTCCCATGATTACCTCTAGTTGATATATAAAATATTCCCTGATGTTGAAGCAAAAATTCCTTAAGCTTCTTAGGTAAATCCATAGCCATCCTAAAATGTGCAGTCCTCTCCAAACTAATCTTCTTTTCAACCGTTAATGACACCAACTCATGAATTGTAGCAACCACCCTCTTCTCCATTCGTTTCTGAGCCTCAAGCGACCTCAGGTCATAACCGACCACATCTTCATATGGCGACCAATACAGAAGTCACGCCATTTCGAGCAGAAAGAATTTTATAATACTTGTTAATCTTAAACCGAGGAGGAAAATTAACAATAAATGAAAACCTAATATTTTCAGCATCAATTCCTTTATCTCTGTATTCTTTCTCTCTAAGTCTCTATAGAACAAACAGCTAAATGTGGGTCCTTTTCCACAACTTCAATGTACTTATTCCTCGTTTCATTGGCATCAAACAATTTGAAATACTCAGGGTACTTAAGAGTGACCGATAATTCAAAATCATCTGGTAACCCAAACTCCTTCCAGGAAATCCGATGAGGAATGGTTCCTGATAAATTATTTCCTTGAATCTCCAGAACTTGAAGAAACTAAAAGCTTCCGACTTCTGCTGGAATCTCGCCGGAGAACCCATTGTGAGGAAGAGATAGAGTTCGGAGCACCATCAGGTTTCCAATTGAACCCGTGAGTAAACAAGAGGATCAATCTACACGTCCGGGGGATGTTGATATATTACTCTGCTTTGCCATGATTGGATCTAATCAGAAATTGCCCAGATTCAATCCGATAATCGTCGGATTGCCCAGATCTAATCGTCAGCTCGCTATCACCGCCGATCCCATGAACCGACAAGACTGCACCGGAGGAGTCGAGTTCCGATGATTTGGGAGAGAGAAAGGGATTCGGAGAGGGCAACAATTAAAGAAGCTTGAATTGGGGATTGTGGTTTGAGGAGTAAGAAATGAGAGAGAGGCTACCGAACGAGGAAGAAGGGCTATTTTGGACATTTAACAGTTGTTTTTGACTGTTACACCTCTTTCTCACGCGCTTTTTGGCGTCTGACATACACGCACAATTAAGTTGGACGGAAAAGGTAACTTTTTCACTTCAACTCAAAAGGTCGGGGGTTTAAATGTAGCTTTACTGACTACAGGTGGTTAAGTGGAAAACCGTCCAAAGCCCAGGTGGTCATCTGAACTTAACCCAATAAATTATTACAACTCCACTATACTCGTAGTAGTACTCAATAATATAATATTCGTAGTAGTACTCAATAATATAATATGATGAAGAGTCCTTCTAGGTTACATTGTGCCAGTGATTTTTTAGTGATTTTTTTTTGTAGTATTTAAAAAAAAATGTATAGTATTTATTTTAATTATATTTTTTATAAAAAGTAGTATTTTAGATGTAATTTGAATATAAATTACACTTAAAATACTGTTTTTTATAAAAAATTTAATTCGAATAAATATTATACATTTTCGAATAAATATAATTCGATTAAAATAATTCAATTTTATCTATTTTTTGTTCACTCCTAGAGGTACTATATAAAAAAAAAGATTACTATAATGTCACTAGAATAATGTCCGTAGACTTATTGTATGATGAATCCAATCTTGGCCTTGCCCCTGCCCCTTTCCCTTTTTGACGACCGTCAGCCACTCCGTATCTAATGATGTCATCCTCATCAATTCAAGGGTAAAACTGGAAATACATTATGTAAAAGGCTTAAATATGAAATAGTACCCTAAACTATAGGGCATATCACTACAACATAAAAGCTTATCGTGATCGCGCATCGGCAATCGTCGACACGATCATTGATAATTATCTCATGATCAAATGTCGATCGATTGATAATCGCAGATAATCCGTCATTGGAAGGACATCAACGACCAACAATAAATGACAAACTAATTAGCGATCGCAAGTAGCGGCCGAATCTGGTCGCTATTATGACTTATCTTTGAGTCATTTGTTGTGGCGCCCCAAAATAGGTATACATCACCTATTACGAGTTGTCAATACATGAATGCGAAACAACTACAACTTTATTATTACAACCAGTAAATCGTGAGTTTGAATACAAATATTATCTTCTGACAATATCTATACTCAAATAAATCCTCATCACATTTATTGATACATTATTTTACAAAATGGTGAGGACTACTAAACAACTCTCTCTAGAACCTTCATTCCATACCCCAGGCTGCATCGCTATATTTCTCGCCTCCCGAGAAAAATGGAACAAAAAGGAAAAGGGTGAGCTCAACTAGCTTTCGAGAAAGAATATTATGACTAAGATAATATACAACAAATTATCATTAGTCTTCAACGAGGGAAAAATCTAATAAAATACTGATAGACAATAAATTTTAAATCAATATTCGCATGAAAATAATAATTCATTAGAAGAGTTAAGTAGAGAATGCAAACTACTATCTTCTATGTATGAATTTAAAAGTTCATCGTCTATCTTTTATCCTCAGTAACATCAATCAATATACATCTGGAATCAAATATTCAACTTTGCACTACAGCCAAAGATATTCATCATTGGTCATGTTCATTTAAACACTGCTCATCTTTGCACTACGGGCGAAAGATATTAATCGATCGGTCATGTTCATCTCAACACCTGCTCATCTTTTCTACAGGCCAAAGATATTCTTCAAAATCATTCATCTTTGCCACTACAGGGCCAAAGATATTCAATAATATCATCATCTAAGACCGAGGATGATGAAGAATATTTTAAAGAAACGAATCCATTGAAACAAAATGACAAGGATTAAGGATTAAGGATTCGTACTTCGTTTTATCCACGTCCAAAAATACCTCAAAAAATAATCACGGTGGTGTAAAATTCAAGAATGATCAAAACATGGATACAATCAAAGCTAGTATCCGAGAATAGATATTTTGGACAAAAAGAAGAAATTTTATTTTTTATATGAATAGTGCCATATCGTGAATAGTCTTGATATCGTGAATAGTAACTCAGACACCAAAAGATAGAAATTTCACAAAAAACATCTTCACGCTTCACTTAATAAGTACTCGTGAATAAGAACTCTACGTGAATAAGTAACTCATGAATAGTAACTCGTGAATAAGAACTCATGAATAAGAACCCCAGAAGCATGAAAAAGTTCCAAATTTGATAAAAAGTTCCAACCAATATTTCAAAGATAATGATATTGAAGAAATAATATCATTTGAGAAGAAAATAACATCCCTTACCTCGAAAGATTAAGTACTTCATTTGGAATACTAGGGTATAGTCTTTGAAGGAACTTGCACCGCCTAACAATACTCAAAGTATACTCAAAATACTCACAAGAATACGCTCGATAATATAGAGAGAAAAAACTTGAGCTTACGGTGTGATTTTCAATTCTAACCCAAGACCTATTTATAGGAAAATCTTTAGAACACCAAAAGCAAAAAAATTTAATAAAATAATAATATAATTATATAAATTTCTTACACATGCCTAGAATCTGATTTCAGCCATCAAACACATGCCACCTTCTAGAAAAAGTAAGAAAAAACGTTTTTCTAATTTTAAATATTTTAAACTTCCAAAATCAATTATTTGAGCTTGAACTTCAATAATTCATAATAAATAGCCCTTTCATCAGAAAATTCTAATCTCATGAGTTTTTATAAGAAATTCAATTCTCTACAACTTTACTGAAGAAAGTTTTCCCGAATTCCAAACAGAAATTGACCAAAATCCACAAACGGGCAATTTTACAAAGCTATAATCAAATTTCGATCAATAAATGGGGTCCAATGAGCATGTTTAACATGTTTTAAACATTTATTGCAACAAAAATACTCTTCCTCCTCGTATACTCATATATCCCACATTCGTTGTAAAATATCACCATTATTATATTATTAAAATATAATAATATATTTAAATGAATTATTTTATCGTAAAAGATAAAATTTCAATTTTCAACAATTGTCACATTAAAAATTTTCTCCATCTATATCCACATAAAATTAATATTTTCCTCATCATATGAATCAATAATTAATTATTCACAAATAATATTACAGAATCACAATATTGACAACCAGGCGCCTTCTAGAGGAAGAGGGCTTTCCAATAAGAATTTCTTCTTCTTGCGGCCTTGCAATTAGGTGACCAAACCTCTCCTTAGACAGAACTTTCTAGACATTGCCAATAATGTTATCTAATAATATTATTCAGATAATATGAATTATTGCTTCGATAATGAAAAATATTGTGTAATGACAATTATTGAAACAACAAAGAATATAAAATATCAACGCAAAGAATTATTAACTCAATAAAATAAAATACCGAACAAAGAATTACCGTAACCATTTTTGAGTAGTGCCTTCAATAATTGGTGCAATACTGGTGCTTGTGCAACAACGAACGTATTCTCGTGTTTTAACCAACCAGTATTCTAATAATAGTTAATTGTAATAACTACTGCCGTTATTTTTAAACAACTTATATTTGTCATTTTCTTCATCCAATCGCTTTCAAGTTATATGGGGCCCACATATGGCTGCACAATTGCATTTAATATTCCCCGACAAAGACAAATATTCCACGACCAAACGAATATTCCCAATGACAACAATGAATATTTTATAACCACTCTTTATTTTGAAGTATTTGCGTATTTTACCCCTAACTATCCACATTAATCAAATCAACCCTTACTATTTCAAAATAATAAATAAAGGAAATTCCTTTTTATTTAAAAAAATTCTGGTCTTACAACCTCCCTCCTTATGAAATTTTGTCCTCGAAATTGACGTCGTATCGCACTGGTGTTTTCAAAAGGTGAGGATACCTCGCTTTCATTTATGTTTCCAATTCCCGGTCATTTCCTCTATAGCATGATTCCTCCACAAAACTTTGACTTGTGGTATGACCTTTCTTGGCGTAGGGCGTGCTCCTTCCTATCCAAAATCTTGACAGTACCTCCTCATCGTTAAGTCTTCTGCTATCTCGTCCGGTTTCTAACTTCTATAACGTGGTTCGGGTCTTTCACATATTTACTGAATGCGAGATATGTGAAACACATTATGAACACGAGACATACTCGGAGGTAATGCGAGTTTATAGGCTACATTTCTACTACTCGGTCAAGAATTTGAAATGGACCAATAAATCGTGGATTGAGCTTTCCTCTCTTCCCCGAATCTTGTAACTCCTTCCATGGAGAAACTTCGCAACAATACATGATCCCCTACACTAAATTCCACGTCCTTTCGATGAAGATCCGCATAACTCTTTTGTCGATCTTGTGCCGCTTTGTATCGTTGTCGAATCATTTGGATCTTTTCGGTGATCATATACGTCTTAACTCGGGTCCCAACAATGTTGCTTCACCCACCTCATCCCAACATATTGGAGAACGACATTTTCGTCCATATAATGCTTCAAATGGAGCCACATCTATACTTGCTCGATAAGCTGTTGTTGTAGGAGAATTCCACCAATGGTAAATACTTATCCCAACCGCCTTTGAAGTCTAGGACACGAGTCTTAATAAATCTTCAAGAGTTTGAATAGTCCTCTCTCGATTGTCCGTCCGGTTTGGGGATGGTATCTTCAATCGAATCAGAAATCCGTGCCCATAGCTTTTTGCAAGCTAACCCAAAATCTTGAAGTGAATCTTGGGTCACGATCCAAACTATGGATCTTGGCATGCCATGCAACCTCACAATCTCATTCACGCATATACTAGTAGTAGACGTTCGAGGAATAAGTCTCCGTGACGGCAAGAAATGAAAGCGGACTTGGTTAATCTATCAACAATAACCCAAATAGCATTGATGCCTTGAGAAACCGTAGGAAGACCCGTAATGAAATCCATGGTAATGTGTTCCCACTTCTATTCCTAATCTCAAGTGGTTGCAACGGACCCTTAGGTACTAGATGTTCCGCCTTTTACACGTTGACAAGTTAAACACATTGAGATAAACTTTGCAATCTCTCTCTTCATATTGTTCCACCAAAATGTATGTCGAAGATCACAATACATTTTAGTACTTCCGAGGATGGATTAAAAATGGTGTATTGTGTGCCTCTATCATAATCTTGTACTTCAAATCGAGTCTTTAGGAACACAAAGTCTAGAGTGGACTCAAGTATTCCTTCTTCATCAATTCTCGCTTAGGAATAGCTCCTTCTTGTACTTTCTTCTTCATACGCATCATTTCCCTTCCTGGCTTGAAGCAACCTTAACTTTTTCTATTAAAGTTGGCTCTATCGTATACTTGACATCATTACTTTTCGTTCCGCATATGATCTTCTACTCAATCGTCAACTACCACGTTCACTTTACCGGGATGGTATTGAATAGTGTGGTCGTAGTCTTTCAATAGTTCGAGCCAACTTCGCTGCCGCATGTTGAGTTCTTTTTGAGTGAAGAAATATTTAAGGCTTTTATGGTCTGAATATATCTCCACTTTCTCCTCATATAGATAGTGCCTCCATATCTTTAAGCAAGGAACGCATTTACCGCTAACTCTAGATCATGAGTAGGATAATTCCTCTCATACTTTTTAAGTTGTCATGAGGCATAGGCTATGACTTTCCCACGTTGCATGAGAACACATCCTAACCCTTTTGCACGAAGCATCATTTGAGATAACAAATCCATCCGAACCGGATGGTATTGTTAGAAACAGTCTTAAAATAAGTCTCTCTTAAGCTCTTGGAAACTCTTCTCGCATTCTTCGCTCCAAACGAATTTTGTATCCTTAGGAGTTAGGCGAGTTAATGGAGTAGCGATTCGAGAAAACCCTTCCACGAATCTCCGATAATAACCAAATAAGCCCAAAAACTACGTGACTTGATCCACCGACTTTTGTTGCTCCCAACTTTGTATTGCTTCAATCTTCGTCGGATCAACAGATACTCCATGTTTCGACACCACGCGTGCCCAAGGAATGCTACTTCCTCGAAGCCGAACTCGCATTTCTTCAATTTGGCATATAGTTTGTTTTCACGAAGCCTTTGTAGTACCAGCTTTAAATGGTGCTCATGATCTTCACGACTTTTGGAATATATAAGGATGTCATCAATAAAGATAACAACAAACTGATCCAAATATTCCTTGAATACTTGGTTCATCATATCCATAAAAGCCATAGGAGCATTAGTCAATCCGAAAGACATGACTAATAATTCATAATGCCCGTCTCGAGTTCTAAAAGGCGCCTTTGGAATATCCTTGGTTCTAATCTTGGTGATGATATCCGAGCGAAGATCGATTTTTGAAAAGAATTGTGCCCTTTAGCAATCGGTCAAACAAGTCATCAATACGAGGTAGAGGATACCTATTCTTGATGGTGACATGGTTCAATTCCCGATAGTCGATACAAAGTCGCATACTCCCGATCTTTCTTCTTTACTGAATAAAATAGGAGCACCCCAAGGAGATGTCTTGGGCCGAATGAAACCGATGTCCAACAATTCTCGTAGTTGGACCTTTAACTCTGAAGTTCAATAAGAGCCATTCGATATGGGGTTTTAGAAATGGTCTTTGTACCGGGTTCAAGATCAATAAAAATTCAACTTCACGCTACGGGGTAGGCCGGAAGTTCTTCTTGAAATACGTCGGAAAAGTCGATAACAACAGGAATATTATTCAAATTTGACGTGTCTTTATTCAAATCCATAACATGGGCTAAGAAAAGCTTGACATCCGCTTTTTTAATAAGCGAATAGCTTTATGATTAGATATGCGGTGATTGATTTTAATGGTTTAGTTGCTTGAATTAAATACAACAGGTTGGTTAGGAATATGAAAACTAACAACCTTACGAAAACAATCAATTTTGGCATGATGAGTAGTTAACCAATCAATCCCTAAAATCACATCAAAAGCAAGTATCTTTAAAGAGATAAGGTCAACGGGTAAGTAATGGTGCCAACTTGAATCAAACAAGATTTATAAACAATGGATGTGATGAAAGTTTCTCTAACGGAGTTTCCACAGATATAGGTCAAAGTCTAATTTCTCCTGAGTCAAGTTTAAACGTTGAGCACAAGCGGGAGAGATAAATGAATGGGTATGCCGGTGATCAAGTAAGGTATAAACTTCGCAAGAATTTATAAATAGCTTACCCGTGATCACCTCGTTTGGGTTCCTCGCATTTTGACCGGTCACAACAAACGCTCTTCCGGAATCGTTGACTTTGACTTTTACGGGATAGTCTTTTGAGTCACCGTCCCCATTGAACTAGGTTTCGCTACTGCGTCTGATCTCGAAGCGATATGTCCTTCCTTTCCACAATTATAGCATACCTTGAACTGTTGTGGGCGGTTTGACCGATATAGCCCTCTTTCCGTGATTTATAAGCATATAATGGGTGGTCGTTCTCCTCCCTTAAAACCGATTCTTTCTTGACCGTATCGTCTTCATATAATCGTTGTTAAATCTCCTCTTTTTAAAATCTCCTCCCATTTCGCTTCTTCTATTTTCATGGCCATGATTACCACCAGAGTGGTTACCATTTTTGTCCGTCTTTTCTTTCTCCTTTGGTTATCATTATTACATTGATCGCTATCTCCGCACGATCCTGGTTATGGTCCTCGGTTGACCGTACTCGTTATCTCGCCTAATAATTGAGCCTGCTTACAACATCCGAATAGAGAGAAAATTTATGAGAAATGAGATCTTGACGTATCGCCGGTATCAAACCTCTAAGAAACATCCGTAGTCATACGTTCCTCATTCTCCACCAAATGAGGTGCAAACCACGGATAACTCTACAAACTTTGCCTCATACATTGAGACACCGCCATGTTGTTTTGTTCCAATCGATGAACTCCACTTCCTTCATATACGCGAACACTTTCGGGAAAGTATTTGTCATTAAATAGCTCTCAAACGTCTCCCAAGACATGCTTTGAAGTGCGGTGGATGGATGAGTCTGCTTCACGGACTTCCACCAAAGATCTGCCTTCGCCACGGAACATAAAGGTGGCGAATGGAACCTTCGTTCCTCCGTGCATCCCAAGACATCGAATATCTTGGTAATTTGCTTGACCCATGTTTCCACGCCGTGATCGGATCTGGATTTCCCTTAAATTCGGTGGTCCCAACTCTTTGAATCGCTTGCATTTGTGACAACCCGTGAATTGCTATCATTTCCTCCTCAGTATTTTGAACACGAGTCTCCTCGTGCGATTTTGCATGAACTGCAAAAAGCTTCTAAACATTCCTCGTTCATCATCTCGCTTTCAATGGTGTTGTTCACAGGAGGAACATTGCCACCTGTTGCACGTTCTCCTCGTTGGTGAGTACTGAGCGTCTCCAAGGTCTCATTTCCATTGTTAATATTCTCAATCGACATTCTCAAATATTGTCATAAAACAAGGGTTAATTAAGGAAATCAATATATCACATAATATCCCTATATATCGACCAACTAACAAATAAGCTTAGGTAGGACACACTAGCGAAGGATTTACTCGTCTCTCCCTCCTAGTTCTATTCCCCGATCTCCGCCAGAGATCATATCCTAAGCTCGATACCAACCGTGACGCCCCCAAAATAGGTATACATCACCTATTCGAGTTGTCAATACATGGTATGTAAACAACTACAACTTTATTATTACAACCATAAAAGCGTGAGTTTGAATACAAATATTATCTTCTGATAATATCTATACTCAAATAAATCCTCATCACATTTATTGATACATTATTTTACAAAAATGGTGAGGACTACTAAACAACTCTCTCTAGAACCTTCATTCCATACCCCAACTTCGTCTTTTCGCTTATATTCTCGCCTCCCCGAGAAAAAATGGAACAAAAAGGAAAAGGGTGAGCTCAACTAGCTCAAGAAAGAATATTATGACTAAGATAATATACAACAAATTATCGTTAGTCTTCAACAGGAAAAATCTAATAAAATACAATAGACAACAAATTTTAAATCAATATTCGCAATGAAATAATAATTCATTAGAAGAGTTAAGTAGAGAATGCAAACTACTATCTTCTATGTATGAATTTAAAAGTTCATCGCTCATCTTTTATCCTCTCAGAACATCAATCAATATACATCCGAATCAAATATTCATCTTTGCACTACTGTGCCAAAGATATTCATCGATTAATCATGTTCATTTAAACACTGCTCATCTTTTGCACTACTGGGCAAAGATATTAATCGATCGGTCATGTTCATCTCAACACATTGCTCATCTTTTGCACTACAGTGCCAAAGATATTCTTCAAAATCATTCATCTTTGCTACTGAGGCCAAAGATATTCAATAATATCATCATCTAAGGTCGAGGATGATGAAGAATATTTTAAAGAAAGCGAATCCAAAGAAACAAAATGACAAGGATTAAGGATTAAGGATTCGTATTTCGTTTTATCCACGTCCAAAAATACCTCAAAAAATAATCACACTTGGTGTAAAATTCAAGAATGATCAAAACATGGATACAATCAAAGCTAGTATCCGAGAATAGATATTTTGGACAAAAGAAGAAATTTTATTTTTCTAATTGAATAGTCTTGATCGTGAATAGTCCAGACATCGTGAATAGTAACTCGACACCAAAAGATAGAAATTCCACAAAAAACATCTTCACGCCTTACGTGAATAGTACTGCGTGAATAAGAATCTCGTGAATAAGAACTCTTGAATAAGAACTCGTGAATAAGAACTCATGAATAGTAACCCAGACATGAAAAAAGTTCCAAATTTGATAAAAAGTTCCAACCAATATTTGGCATAATGATATTGAAGAAATAATATCATTTGAGAAGAAAATAACATCCCTTACCTCGAAAGATTAAGACTTACATTTGGAATACTAGGGTATAGTCTTTGAAGGAACTTACTGCCTAACAACACTCTCAAAGTATACTCAAAATACTCACAAGAATACGCTTCGATAATATAGAGAGAAAACTTGATTTACGGTGTGATTTTCAATTCTAACCTAAGCACCCTATTTATAGGAAAATGCTTAGAACACCAAAGCAGAAAATTTAATAAAATAATAATATAATTATATAAATTTCTTACACATGCCTAGAATCTGATTTCAGACATCAAACACATGCCACCTTCTAGAAAAAGTAAGAAAAAACGTTTTTCTAATTTTAAATATTTTAAACTTCCAAAAATCAATTATTTCGGAGCTTCGGAACTTCAATAATTCATAATAAATAGCCCTTTCATCAGAAAATTCTAATCTCGCGAGTTTTTATAGGAAATTCAATTCTCTACAACTTTACAGAAGAAAGTTTTTCCGAATTCCAAACAGAAATTGACCGAAATCCACAAACGGGCAATTTTACAAATTTATAATCAAATTTCGACCGATAAATGGGGTCCACCGACATGTTTAACATGTTTTAAACATTTATTGTAACAAAAATACTCTTCCTCCTCGTATACTCATATATCCCACATTCGTTGTAAAAATATCACCATTATTATATTATTAAAATATAATAATATATTTAAATGAATTATTTTATCAAAAAAGATAAAATTTCAATTTTCAACAATTGTCACATTAAAATTTTCTCCATCTATATTCACATAAAATTAATATTTTCCTCATCATATGAATCAATAATTAATTATTCACAAATAATATTACAGAATCACAATATTGACAACCGTGCGGTTCCGTGAAAAGGGGCTTTCCAATAAGAATTTTTCTTCTCTTCTACAAGCAATTAGGTGACCAAACCTCTCCTTAGAGCGAAACTTTCTAGACATTGCCAATAATGTTATCTAATAATATTATTCAGATAATATGAATTATTGCTTCGATAATGAAAAATCTTGTGTAATGACAATTATTGAAACAACAAAGAATATAAAATATCAACGCAGCAATTATTAACTCAATAAAATAAAATCTTTGAGCAAGAATTCATCAGACCATTTTTGAGTAGTGCCTTCAATAATTGGTGCAATACCGTGTCTACTTGTCAACAACAACAGCGTTATTCATGTGTTTTAACCATCGGGTATTCCAATAGTGTTAATTGTAACAACTACTGTAGTTATTTTTAAACAACTTATATTTGTCGTTTTCTTCATCCAATCGCTTTTTCAGTTATGGGGCCCACATATGGCAACGCTACTATTCGCATCGCGAATATTCCCACAAGATATTAATATTCCACGACCAAACGAATATTCCCCAACCAACAATGAATATTTTATAACCACTTAATCTTTATAATTAAAAGAAATATTTTTCATTTAGTATTTATTGTATTTTACCCCTAACTATCCACATTAATCAAATCAACCCTTACTATTTCAAAATAATAAATAAAGGAAATTCCTTTTTATTTAAAAAATTTCGGTCTTACATTTGTCATGCGTGACGTGTCACACGTGTCGTTGACTAATTAGATAATAAGCGCGGCCGAATCTGTAATGTTATGACTTAGATTCAATGATCGATGATCAGATTATAATAGCGAATCGAAGATCGCGATTGCGATTGATTGATACATTTATGTGACCGTTCACGTTTTTTTTTTTAAAATTTTTTCCTATTTTATTGATTTCCCAAAATAACCTCGCTTTTGTACACTTTCAATCCCAACACGGTTATATATATATATATATATATATATATATATATATATATATATATATATATATATATATATTGACATCCATATTAACATCCATCCAATACAATACAAAAACATTCATCTATGAATAAACATTCATCCAATACAATACAAAACATTCATCCAACACAATATAATCGATATAAGTAAACATCCATATAAACTAATACAATTGTCCAAAGAATGAATCTAAAAGAGTACAAGACTTTAAAAATCTAAAAAAATAAGTCTAAAGCGCTTCTTCATGGATCATCCAAATTAGGATCCTGTAATTATCAAAGTAATAAAACATATATATATGTTACATATAAGTAAGACATTGACTCGAGACTATAAACATATAAGACAATGTAGCTAAACAATAAACGATATATATATATATCCACTTGTTGTTGTTGTCTTCTTCTTTCTTTCCTGCTCGCCGCCGCCACGCCTCCGCCAAAATCATCGGGGACTCGAGGCTGCAGATACCCTTGATTATCTGAAGAAGATCACGATCTGACAGATCGCTCTCACACACGATCGGCGGGAGTATGATAGGTTTGGATAACTTTGATGATCGTGTAGACTGGGTGGCGAGTAGCTGCTGTGCCACATCGATGGTCGGGTGTCGTCTTTGTCCTTGGCCTTTGACATAATTTTTCTTCACGATGGGCGCCTCTCCCATAATTCTTGATCAATCAATCGACGGACGCGGGGTGCCTTCGAGGATAAGCGCTTCGCTCATTAAGCCCTTATAAGTGTCCTGTCGGAAGATGAACAATTAAATAGTTAAAAAAATAAATAAAAAATACTAAAGAAGGTCGTTACAATTTATAAACAACATATTAGGATAAAGTGAAATTATTACCGCTATCCTAAGCGACTTCGTGTAGACCATCGCGGTGGCTACATACACATCCAACCAATTGATAGGTTGACCTTGAGACCGAGACTCCTATAGTTCATTTCCTCATATTATTATGTAAACATATGATATTTTAGCTACAAAAGATGATCAGAACATAACATACATTACCTGGCGTGAATGTGTTGCAATGTGATATCTTCGCCCGACATCGTGCCTTTTGCCTTCTCGCCGTCGATACACTGAGGATCTGCTCGAGGCGGCGATCTTCACGCCTTCTTGACCCAAATCTCTCGACTTTCCACTGGTCATACATCTGCACCTATATGGGTTATGTCGCACCACCAGTGGGGCTATGCTTCATGCATATCTTTTCACCTGTCTGGATGGTCAATCTCGGCATTGTGCGGGTGGCTTTTTGTCGTTCCTTGTTCAAATTATCTTTAGTTAAATGCGGCGCACTTTCGCGAATAGTGTCTGCGAATAATCGATGCTCGTAAGGCGTCGTCCCATCTATATTGTTTACGCAAATAAAATAACAATAATAATATTAAAAGCATTATATTACTAAGCAATATTATTTGATTAACTATGTATTATCTATCGAGTGATAAAAAATATACGAAATTCAAATTAAATCAGCATCCTTATGGGCGAGAGGTGTGCTCGCCCGTAATAATCAATGGCGTAAGGCCGATTACAGTAAGCATAATTGTGAAATACACTTCACATTTTACTATCTTGAAAATCACTACAATATACAATAATTTATATTAAAACCCTTATATATATATATATACACGATGTTTAACTTATGTCTTTATCCGGAGGAGGACGGATCAGTATAAGAATGCGATCATCCGGATTAGCGGGGCCTTGACACATGATTAGGGCCCTCGACCCAACCCGCTTTAAATTTCGTCTTTGCGGGTTCGGAAGACATCTATAAATAAAAAATTTAGGATGTTAGTATAAGTTATAAATGAAAGGTACATAAACATGTCGGGGATATAGAGAACATCGAGATATGTAATTGTATGTAAACAAAAGGACAATAGGATAGGATAGTCTAGGCCACTAGGATAGTCTGGCGTGTATATTTAAGTTACTTAAGGTTACTTTTAGCATCACCAAACTTTATTTAATCATCTAACTCATTTTGACTTATCAAAGCTCACTTTAGGCTTGAAAAGAGAGCTTAAATTGGTTTTCTTGTTGGCTTTATTAATGACCATGTTTGGGAATCATTACTAGCATGTATGAAGCAACTTTGTATCTTCTCATAATAGTCCTTTAAGGTCGGTACTATGAATTGTCCAAAATGCAGTCCATTTTGGCTTTAAAATGTGATTTTAACAAGTCTCATGCTCAAAATGGCTTGGGCTTGGTTCCTTTAGTTTGTGTAGCTTTCTTATGTCCTATTATGACTATTGAAACTTGTGTATGGGGTCCGTGTATGGTGATTCACTATTTTAGTGTTCATTGTTCTATAAAGCTTATTTTCAATGATTTTTAAGCAAGAATTTGCACAACACACCATGTAGACCTTAACTAACTTAGGGAACCATTTTTACATGTTATCTATAGGCAATGTATGTACTCCTCACTATCTAACAACACTAGTCACACAAATCCCCAACAGTCTACAATAGAACACATATGGTCTTTAAGCATTCCTATATATGATTCGAGGGTCCATATCTCAACACAACAAAAACATCACATATACTCATTGCCATCACATATACACGAATGCATATATGGCCATTTGACTTATATATGAAGATTTAGACAAGTATGGATATTTTAGAAACAACTCATTAATAGTGTGATTGAAAAGAGTGCTTGTGTTTGTGTTTGTACTTTTCATTTTCTTTCTATTCTAAGCTAAGTCATACTTATAGCATACATATTAATAGTGTGTCATTTTCTTTATCTTCTCATTTGTGAATTATGGAAAAACTTCTTTGAACCTTCTTCTTGATTGAATTATGGATAAACTTAATTCCTAGTTATGTTTTATGTTATACTCATGTTCAAGTTATATGGCCATTTGACTTATATATGAAAAAAAATTCTACAGAGTCTCCCCTATAATATGGACTATCCACACGTGCGAGGGCATGCATACTTGACCAATTTCAAAGAAAAAATATAATCCCAACACACAAAATGAATGTGCACAACTATAATTCAAGGCACAATTTAGGAGAATCCAATATTAGTAAAAACAATAAGAAGCCCAAAATTGTCCCAATTTCAAAGAATATCAACAACAATTTATTTAAATTTATGTTTATATTAAATCTTGAATTATTCAATGTATATAATATATATATATATATATATATATATATATATTTATCATTGTATAGTACTATTATTAAAAGAAAGGAGATTTCTTTAAACAAAATATTTAACAAACGCAACTCCTTTTGTGGAATGGTGAGATCTTTATTGATACTAACTATGATATAATATAAGTAATTTGCAATGGCCCTAGAATGATCTAAATCTATAGGACAATATCTAAAATTAAGGAAATACTCAATTCGTTCCTTTTATTTATTTTTTGAGAGTGAAATTTATTACATATGTTTTTTTTATTTGTCATTTGATAGATTTTAAGGTAGTATTAATAATTTAATTTCTCATATTATCTACACGTTAAATTAATACTAACTTGTTTCTCTTTCATTTGTTCTAATTAATGAATTTTTGAATGATAATATTAAGATTATATAACTATTTTGGTCAATTAAATAAAATATTAATTATATTTTTTAATATTTATATTTTTATCTAAGGCGTCAATTAAAAATAAGCGGAGGAGTAATTCACATAGTTGCTCAACATAAGCAATCAACAATCAATTAAACTTTATTTGTGCAATAATGGTAAATTAATAATGCATTGACTTTTCATAGAACCAATGTCATTCTTTGGAGAACTTCACATATGTTTTTGCACAACCGAAATATATAAACACAGACACACACACACTTGGCTAAAAGTTTTCAACCCAGAAAGTAAAAACGATTATTGAGGTGACGATTTGCTGTGTTAAATCGAGGGCTTCATTGTTTGTAGCTGCTAATTATTAAATAATCCATATCATCGATAAGTGATCCACCTTTCAATTTTGTCAATTAGGTTGTTAAACTATCAATTTTTCCAATTACACAAATTGAACACGCCACGTCAGCAATTGCTGACGTGGCTTATTATGTGGGGCCTTAAGGAAGCTTATGTGGCAAAAAAAATATTTTTTAATTATTAAATAAACAACTCTTATTAAACAAAGGGCAAAACAGTCAAAACATAAATTAACATTTCTAATATTTCATTTTCAATTCCATTTTCTTTCTCATCTTCTTCATTTGCTACTATATACCACTTGCCGTCTTCCTCCAAAATCCAAATACCACTAGGCCGCTCCATGCGCATTATCCAGTCCAACCTCTACCATCAGGCAGAGCTTCTCCTCCCTCACATTACACGCCACAATCTACCACAACACCACCACCGCCTTCCACAAAGACCACCACCACTGATCTTTTCCTCCTCGTACTTCTTTCTCTTCTCCATAGCATAAACCCATAACCATCATCACTATCATTACACCAACAAAAAGAAAAAAATTTCACCAAAAGCTATACCCAGTAAACAAATACATAAAATAAATAAATAAAAAATCATTCATCAAGAACAGAAAAAATTGGATTCCACCCAGAAATCTTTCCAAGAATGCTTGATAGTCATTAATCGAATCAAGAGAGAAAATCGAATCGGATTCCACCTAGAAATTGAATCAAGAGAGAAAAACGTAGTTTCTGCTGAGCAATTAGTGTCCTAAAGCAACAAATAACTCGATTTTCTTCGCCAATCCATTGAAGAACGATTTTCAGTGACAGATCTAGGAGTGTCAAATGGAGACCCAAGAACGGAGATGAAGAGGAGGAGACAGATCTAGGATTTTTGGTGACAAATCTCTCAGCCGCCACCGTCCTCTTCTTTACCACCGCCTCAATCCTCTCCTACCTCACCGCCACCGCCACCGCCACCGCCCCGGCCCCTTCTTCCTCAAGTGTCCTCAGAATGCTCTCGGTGCCTCCTCCTCAAACCACCGCCACCGCCACCACGCCTTTCTCTGCCGCCTTCTACCGGATCTGGGTTTGGATTTATCCGGGTTTGAGCCATGGAGATATTCTCTACCGGATCTGGATTTGGATTTATCGATGATGATGATTATTTGGATTTACCAGATCCAAAAGAAAATTTGGATTTCTCTACCAGATTTGGGTTTACGGCTGATTCAATTAGAAAAAAAGGAAATGATTTGGATTTATGTTTGTTATTTTTATTTAGTTTTAATGTTTGATATAAAAGTGATTTGACCAATTTGCCCTTAATGTAAACTAAATATGTAAATAGATATTAAAATATATATTTTTATTTACACATAAGCTTATGTATGGCCTACCCAGATAGTCACGTCGGTGATTCTTTGACGTGGCGTGTTCAATTGTGTAATTGAAAAAAATTGATAGTTTAATAACCTAATTGACAAAATTGAAAGGTGGATCACCGAAGTAGAATATGCCCTATAATTTAGGGTACTAATTCATATTTAAGCCTATGTAAAACTAAAAACATTAGTTGTCTTGCAACTGAAAATATTTTAATTTAGCTCTCCTGTTGTGCTGCTGTCTATAAAAGAGATGACAGGAGGAGGTTGCCTGGGCAGGGCAGGGCAGGCCAGGCCAGGCCAGACCAACAAGACTCCTCCTCAAAACACTCCCCCAAAAACCAATCTCTCCGTCTTTCTATCAAAATAAGAAAAATACTGAATCGCGCATAATAAACTAATGTCGCCGAATAGCTTTTCCGACGTCTTGAACGGTCATCCTCCATTTACGATGGACTCCGACCATAGCTCCGGCGAAATGACCGAACCTGACGTACAAATCATTAACTCTGGTGGACGACGAATTTCGGTGCAGGCTGTTGGTTATGCTCCAAAATCTTATGGTTTTTCAAAGTCCCACATTGGCTAGTTTAGGAACTCTCATGGTGCATAGTAGTACTTGTTGTTATGGGCTTAGTAACATTGTTGAGGAAATAGGGATGGGCTCGCGCACATGAGGACGGCTAAGGAATTAGGCTAAGCCAAACTTGGTTCTCGGACTTTCGTTCAGAAAACCTTAGTGTATTTGTCTTGTAGCGATCGCCCGCTGTGAAAGGTGCCGATCCGGTGGATTGTGTTTTGCGGGTGCACCCAGGTAGCCCACTGTTTTGGTAAAATTTTTAATTTCATTTTATACTAAGTCTAACTAATGCCCTAGCCGTTTCATCCCTTAAATCCCCAAACGGAAACCTTATTTATGTTTACATTTTCATGTTTTCTTTTACCGTTTTGTTCCCAACGGTACGTTCTTATTCGTGTATATATATTGCTTCAGTTCTTCACAGAAAAGATACAGTTTTCTTTAGTTCTTCGCAGAAAATATACCATACACGCATTATATATACTGCTCTGATCTTCTTCATCATCGATATACTCTCGTTAAGCTGCTCGTTGGGCAATCCACAAAGATTAGTCCATAGCCTTCTTCTGCAGTACCACGAATCGAAGGCTTCTTGCCGTGAATCTGGAGAGTGAACGCCATTGGAGCTCAACTGTACAAGGTTTCTAACCAAAGTGAGGCGGAATCACTTTTTAGACGGATAGCTTTGCTACGCCTCGGCCTCTTTCATATAACTGACTAAGTTGTTCCAATTTTGTTCGCTTTATTAATCTTGTTAATCTTCGCTCTTCTTCCTTCTTATTTCTCCAACAATCTAAAAAGTGATTCTCGTTATTAACAAGATGATGAAATCACACTTGAACTTATCTAAAATTGAGCGCTTTGATGGTACTAATTTTAAGCGATGGTGCGAAGACATACTATTTTATTTGGAAACCATGAACTTAGAATATGTGTTGTATGAGGATGCTCTTCTTTATTCATTAATGATATTACTCCTGTTCTTTGTTGAAATTGTTGAAAAGTTTGATTCGATAAATGCAAAAAAGAAAGAGACTATGTTAAGGATAATCGTGCGTGTCGTCGATATTTGTTACACTATTTGTCTAATTCTCTGTTTGAGATATATTATCCATATGAAAGTGCTAAGAAGATTTGGGAAGCTTTAAAATCTAAGTATCTTGTTAAAAACTACGGACTTAAGAAATATGTTGCGTCAAAATTTCTAGATTTTAAGATGCAAGATGGGAAATCATTATAGATCAAGTTCATACATACCAAACAATTGTGGGGAAGTCATTGGGAAAGGAATGAAAATATGCGAGAATTTCCAAGTTCTTTGTACTTATCGAAAAATTACCACCTCGTGGAAAAATTATAAGATGAACCTCAAACATGAAACTAAAGATTTCACTATGCAGGAATTAGTGGCACACATCCATATCGAAGAACAAAACAGGGCTAAAGAAAGGGGAGACGTAGTTCCAACTCATACTGTCAAAGTTAATCTCGTAGAACAAAAGCTATAGTGGAAGAGCCAAAATTATCAGTCCAAAAACTACAAAGGGAAAAATCAAAAATCAATGGGAAGAAAGGATAATAGGTTCAACAATTCCAATCAAATTCGAAACCTTTATCTTTCACTAAAGGTCCTTGCTTCATTATGTGGCGACACAGCCATATTGCTATGAAGTGTCACTTTCGCAGAGGCGAGATAACAAAATAATAATTCTCACTTAAGCCCAAGCCGAATTTAATTGAATCCGATGATATTATCGTTCTTTGTAGCCTCGAAGTAAACCTTGTTGACAACTTCACGTAATGGGTAGTAGATACTGGGGGGCCCTTCAGACACATTTATGCGGATAGAGGCGTAATCCTCAACTACGAAAATGTGACTAATGGAGAAAAGGTCTTTATGGGGATTCTCGAGCCACCAATGTTGCGGGAAAAGGAAAAGTCTTACTAAAATTAACCTGGGGAAAACCATTTGCCCTACAAGATGTACTTCATGTGCCCGATATTCGTAGGAATCTTGTGTCCCCTGGTCTTTGTTGAACAAAGTGGCATTAAACTTGTGTTTGAGTCGATAAACTTGTACTTTACTCGTAATGGGGAATTTGTTGGGAAAGGTTTTTGTAATGGGGTTTATAACGCCCCAAAATTAGGTATCGTCACCCATCTTGGGTCGCCACTTACATGGTACATAAATTCAAATACAACTTACTAACCTAAGCGTAGGTATGCAATCGACATAAAGCGTGAGTTTGAATACAAATATTGTCTACTAGATATTATACAAACTCAAAAGGAGTCCTCATTACAACTATTATCACACTATTTCACGTAATAGTGAGGACTACTAATCTTATCCTCTGGACCATTACTTTGTTCCCCGAGCTAAGTCCCGGTATGTTCTCATTTCCTAAAGAGAAACGATGAAAGAAAGGGTGAGCTCAACTAGCCAAAGAAGAAATATTATGACTAAGATAATGCGAGAATAAATTATCATTAGCCTTCAACAGTGTTAAAGCGATAAAATACAATAGACAACCAGGTTTAAGCTGCGGTGGAATAAGCAATCCATTAAAAGAGTCAAGTAGAGAATAAAGTCTACTATCTTTTAGGTTTTAAAAGGTTTTCATCAATTTTTATCGTTGAGACTCGAATTAATAAATAAACCACCACATCTAATTATCCACATACCACGGGCCGAGGATTTTCATCAAATTATCAATGGTCATGACTATCTTAAGAATCACCCTCAGTCATAATCATACCAAAAACTATCCATCATTTGCATTACGAGACCCTTTGAGGACTTTTGTCACATCATTTATATCAAGTCATGATTATCTTAGAATGATCCTCGGTCATAATCATACTAAGTTCATCTATGCATGCGTAAGCCCAAAGATAACATAATATAACATGAGGATGATGACAATGACATAGTAATTCAATAAAACAAGTTCAAGAATTATTTAATCCATGAATTATTAACGTCCAAATTGTCAACATAATCTTTGTTTACGTAGAGTAAAATTCAATAATGATCGGAAGAATATTTCCATGAAAAGATCTTTGGATGAAGCGCAAATATCAAGGATATTCTACTAATTTCATGGAGTATAGAAGTCAATGTTTTAACCAATTTGGGTATAATAAAGAATGGAATAACAAAAGAAATCACCATAAATGCGGTGCTTGGCATAGGCGAGGTTATTCCAAGAATAATAATAACGGAACCAGGTCGGGTGAAATTCACACAAGCGGGATGTTCCAACAGAATAATAAAGATGGAACCGGATCCGTTAAAAAACACGAGATAGGATATTCCAATGAAATTATAAAGAGCGGAACGAGTCCGGTGTAAAACACCTGAGCAGGATGTTCCAACGAATAATAATAAAAAGCGGAACCCGGTCCGTGTAAAACCTGCGAATGTGGATGTTCCAAATGTAATAATAGAAGAATGTCACCAAGTATAGGGTAAAATCAGGCGTATCTGAGTTATTCCAATGAATAATAATAAGCAATGGAATAACATAAGGATTTCACCAAGTATAGGGTATACCAAGCATATCTGAAGTTATGTATAGGTATGTGTGGCGCCCCAAAATTAGGTATACGTCACCCATCTTGGGTCGCCACTTATATGGTACATAAATTCAAATACAACTTACTAATATAAGCGTAGTATATAATACGACATAAACTGTGAGTTTGAATACAAATATTGTCTACTAGATATTATACAAACTCAAAAGGAGTCCTCATTACAACTATTATCACACTATTTCACGAGAATAGTGAGGACTACTAATCTTATCCTCTCGACCATTACTCCGTTCCCGACTCGTCCCAGCTATGTTCTCATTTCACGAAGAAAAGCGGTGAAAGAAAAGGTGAGCTCAACTAGCCCGAGAAGAAATATTATGACTAAGATAATGCGAATAAATTATCATTAGCCTTGTGATGTTAAACCGATAAAATACAATAGACAACCGGTTTAAGCTGCGGTGAATATGCAATCCATTAAAAGAGTCAAGTAGAGAATAAAATCTACTATCTTTTAGGTTTTAAAAGGTTTTTATCAATTTTTATCATTTGAGACTCGACAATAAATAAACCACCACATCTAATCATCCACGTATACCCACGGTCAAGGATTTTCATCAAGTTATCAATGGTCATGACTATCTTCGAATCACCCCTGGTCATAATCATACCAAAAACTATCCATCAACGCATTACGAGCCACTTTGAGAACTTTTGTCACATCATTTATATCAAGTCATGATTATCTGCGAATGATCCACTGGTCATAATCATACTAAGTTCATCTATGCGTAAGCGAAAGATAACATAATATAACATGAGGATGATGACAATGACATAATAATTCAATAAAACAAGTTCAAGAATTATTTAATCCATGAATTATTAACGTCCCAAATTGTCAACATGATCTTTGTTTAGTGAGTAAAATTCAAGAATGATCGGGAAGAATATTTCCATGAAAAAGATCTTTGGATGAAACGCAAATATCGAGGATATTCTACTAATTTCATGGAGTATAGAAGTCAAAGTTTTAACCAATTTGGGTATAATAAAGAATGGAATAACAAAAGAAATCACCATGCATGCGATTGCTTGGCATAGACGGTTATTCAACAGAATAATAATAACGGAACCGGTCGGTGAAATTCACACCGGCGGGATGTTCCAACAGAATAATAAAGATGGAACCGGATCCGGTGTAAAACACACGATAGGATATTCCAACGAGAATGATAAAGATTTTAACCAGTCCTGTAAAACACACAGCATGTGATGTTCCAATGCGGAGATAATAAAAAAGCTAACCGGTCCTTGTAAAACACATGCATGTGGATGTTCCAACAGAATAATGAAGAATGTCACCAAGTATAGGGTAAACTTAAGCATATACGAGGTTATTCCAATGTAATAATAAGCAATGGAATAACATAAGGATTTCACCAAGTATAGGGTATCTGCGTATCTGAGGTTTGTATAGGGTATGCCACTTTTACGAGTTATTCCAATGAATAATAATGAATGGAATAATGTAAGTTCTCTTCAAGAAAAAGAATAACACCCCTTACCGTAAAAAGAACCTGAATATAGAAGTAGTGAAGTAGCAGAATACTCTTCTTTCTTTCTATAATTTTCTCTCTATAAATTCTCTCTATAATTTCTCTCTCTAGAGTTTCAATGAATTAAGTAAGAAAATAATGAAGGAATGAGCTTATTTTATAGGAAAATGGAATGCGTAGTAACTAATCCATGAACGGTCCCGATTGATTTACTTTAATCGGCGGTCCATATTTAAAGAAAAATCTTTTAAATAAAATATAATATATTCTATTTATATAAAAACATTTTACTATGCAAACACTATGCAATACTATGCAAAACACTTATGCAAAAACACTATACAACACTATGCGTAATAAAATATAATATATTACATTTATAGAATAACTTTAATAAAGTATTCTATTTTATATAAAAGATGTTTCGCTTTTTATTACGTTAATAATACTGAATAAAACAAAAACGTCATTATCGCTATAATAATTCATATTATTAATCGACAATAATGGAATCAAACCGAGGTGACTTCTCACATAAGCATCAATAATCAATACTGGTGTCTTTCTTATGCAACTACATATTCTTCGTACTTTTACTACCGAGTAGTTCAACAAGATCAACGGTAAAACTTCCGCCGTTATTTCAATAAAATATTTTTGTCGTTTTCTCAATCCGAATGATAATTTACATTGTGGGGTCCACCAATGATTGAGTAGTTGTACGAATATTCCTCGCTAAACCAAATATTCCCAGACCAATCGAATATAATATAACCACTTGCATACTTTACAAAATTTATAAATACTACCCACAACTATAATATTATCTCAAATTCACACCATAATATTAAAAATTATTTCAATCAAAATTTAAATCTTTATTGATAAAATCTGGGTCTCTCACAATCTCCCTCCTTATGGAATTTAAGCCCTCGAAATTAGGTGCGACACAGGTATGATAAAGAGATGAGGATACCTTGAATACCTTTATCGTTTAAAAATATTAAATTCATCTTTGAAATCGCCAAGGATATTCATTAAGATCACGACCACAAATTATCCATGCACTACGGCCAAAGATAATTGTATAAACCAATAGTATTCATTAAGATATCCGACCACAAATTATCCAAGCACTACTGACGAAAGATAATTGTGTATTCATTAGTATCACGACCACAAATTATCCATGCATCCATGCTACTGACGAAAGATAATCGTGTATTCATTAGTATCACGACCACAAATTATCCATGCACTACTGACCAAAGATAATCGTGTATTCATTAGATATCACGACCACAAATTATCCATGCACTACGGCCAAAGATAATTGTGTATTCATTAAGTATCACGACCACAAATTATCCATGCACTACTACCAAAGATAATTGTGTATTCATTAAGTATCAACGACCACAAATTATCCATGCACTACTACTAAAGATAATTGTGTATTCATTAAGTATCACGACCACAAATTATCCATGCACTACTACCAAAAAGATAATTGTGTATTCATTAAGTATCACGACCACAAATTATCCATGACACTACTACTACGAAAGATAATTGTGTATTCATTAAGATCACGACCACAAATTATCCATGCACTACTGGCCAAAGATAATTGTGTTTTCAATTACGATTATGATTATACCCTAACAATTCCTCGTCATAATCATACCAAGTCCATCTATGCACTCTGAGGCCACGTATGACTTTCAACATAATATAAGTATGAGGATAATGATATAAAGAATCAATCAAATGAGATAAAGGATAAATATTAAACATTTATAATATAATTTATCCGAGGATTCAAGAATATCCCCATGTTATCAATCACTTAATAATCTCATAATCTAATATCATTAATATTATAACAATATTTTAATCATTTCTTAAATTTATAAACAATTTATCTTAATTGTTTATGTTTTACCATATAATGCATTTAATCATTCAAAAATGCCATACTCATAAGATATCATCACCAATTATCAAATCTCTCAAAAAATATGCATATACTCTATATAGGATTCTCTAGCCATAATATCCTATTTTCAACTTTGTTACTTCACATAACATATTTAACTCATATGTTCGTAACTAAACTATTTTCATGAAAAATACCAAATCAGTCCCAAAAATATTTCTTTTCTGGGATTTAGCATAATATAGTCCCATAATGAAAATATAT
This sequence comes from Panax quinquefolius, assembly GCA_020205615.1. Lineage (NCBI taxonomy): Eukaryota > Viridiplantae > Streptophyta > Magnoliopsida > Apiales > Araliaceae > Panax > Panax quinquefolius. The sequence continues at coordinate 8,856,472 of CM035172.1, read as the reverse complement.
TTTTCTCAGAATTTTTAAAATTCATTTACTATTTTTCAAAAATCAATTTCTAATTAATTCCTTAAGAAATTAGCTACCTCAAGTTTAACTCCAAAAATTTCCAAATCTTGGCAGGACCTTACACATGTTAACATGAACTTCTAGTTTAAATTTCATGGTCATCAGAGTTATAGAACTACGGTTATAGCGTTTTTTTAAAAACCTAAATATTGAAATAGTCATAACTTGCTCATTTTAAGTCAGAATGAGCTCATTTTTGGACAGGAGATACTTTATACCATATACCTTCATGTCCCAAAAGGCCAGAATTTTTCTCATAATTTAAGTGACCGAAACAGCCCCTCTAAAATCATGGCAGCAACTTTTTCGGTTTTGCAGCTTTGCCCTCCTTTGCTAAAATCAGTCCACACAAAATCTACAACACCTTTTCAGTAATTCCACTTGGATTAGTTAGGTAACTCATAGATCTAACTCTAGGACTTGACCACATTCAAAAATTCAAAATATAATAAGAGTTATGGTCAATTGAATTTCATGTTACGTTTTTCACCAAAATCTGATTTTCAACTCTTTGTGATTTCTAAGAAACTTTCATGTTTTTACATACTAACCAACATAACTCATCATAAAACTTACTAATACTTCATATACCCATGTTTTTCATTAGTCCAATACTTTTATTATGACTTTCATCATAAACCACGTAAACTGTTCATTTTAGTTGAAGAAATTTTTGAGGGTTTAAGAAATGGGGTTTTGTACTGGGGTCAATACAAAATTCGATTTCATGCTCTAGGGTAGGCTAGGAAATCTTCAAGAATACGTCAAGAAATTTATTAATGATAGAAATATCATTCAAAAATCTATTACTCTCATCCAAGACTTGGATAATACGTCACATTGATACCAACTGTGACTTCTATCCCTTAACCTAGATATAGCATCTCACAATGATACCTATAACCTTGCCATCTTCATTCACGATGTCGCCTCTGAAAAGTCCGCTTCGCATTCATTCCACAAGGAAGTCAACAATGAAAGGTTCGGGGCTCTTTACTTATGGCTTGATATAACAAATGATTAACTTTAGGGTTTGGTTACTTTGAATTCATATAACAGTTGGTATAAATATAAAAAGCTAACAACCTTACGAAAAGAATAATGAGTAGTTAATCAATCATTTTCGAAAATTACCTCAAAGGCAAGTATTTTCAAAGAGATAATATCGACAGGTAACGTGAAAGTGTTTATTTGAAACAACTAGATTAATAAACAGTGGAGGTAACGAAGGTTCCTACTAACGAAGTTTCAACCAATAAGTCAAAGTTTAACTTCTTTGGAATCAAATTTAAACGTTGAACACAACTAGGTGAAATAAAAGAGTGGGTAGAACTGGTATCTAACACGGTATAGACTTCGCAAGAGCTTATGATTAACTTACCCGTGCTAACTTCGTTCGGTTTACTCGCTTTTTGAGAAGTCGTGAAAAATGCACTTCCTAAAACCAACGACTTTGTTTTGTCCATATCCATCTTTGGTGCCACCGTCCCAACTAGACTTGACTTTGGTGCACAACAAAATTGAGCTAAATGATCTTCTCTTCTTGCAATTTTCACTTCTATTATCTTTGCCATGATTACCAATATAAGTGGTTACCATTCTTAGCATGATAATTTCCCCACGATGGTTATCATTGTTACGATAGCCCGTTGCCACCAAATATGATTATTATCGTATTGTTTGTCGTTACCTTTTGTTTGAAATGAATCAACACTCTCATGTGCTTCATTGCTTATCTCAAAGATTTTCGGATGCCATTCTCAAACACTTGTCACAAAACAAGGGTTAATTAACATATCACATATTATCCCTATACTCGACCAACCAATTAAATACCAAATAAATTTAGGTAGGTCATACTAGCGAAGGAATTCTCCGTCTCTCCCTCTAGTTCTTATCTCACATCTCAGCCGGGATCATATCCTAAGCTCGATACCAACCGTGGCGCCCCAAAAATTAGGTATACGTCACCCATCTTGGGTCGCCACTTATATGGTACATATAATTCAAATACAACTTACTAATATAAGCGTGCCGTGTACAATACGACATAAACTGTGAGTTTGAATACAAATATTGTCTACTAGATATTATACAAACTCAAAAGGAGTCCTCATTACAACTATTATCACACTATTTCACAAAATAGTGAGGACTACTAATGCTATCCTCTGGACCATTACTCCGCTCCCAGACTTCGTCCCAAATATGTTCTCATTTCACGAAGAGAAAACGGTGAAAGAAAGGGTGAGCTCAACTAGCCCAGTAAGAAATATTATGACTAAGATAATGCAGAATAAATTATCATTAGCCTTCAACAGTGTTAAACTGATAAAATACAATAGACAACCAGTTTAACTGCAGCGGAATATGCAATCCATTAAAAGAGTCAAGTAGAGAATAAAATCTACTATCTTTTAGGTTTTAAAAGGTTTTTATCAATTTTTATCGGCGAGACTCGAATTTAATAAATAAACCACCACATCTAATCATCCCCAGCATACCACGGTCAAGGATTTTCATCAAGTTATCAATGGTCATGACTATACCGAATCACCCCAGGTCATAATCATACCAAAAACTATCCATCATTTGCATTACGAGCCACCGAGAACTTTTGTCACATCATTTATATCAAGTCGTGATTATCTTAGAATGATCCCCGGTCATAATCATACTAAGTTCATCTATGCACGTAAGCCAAAGATAACATAATATAACATGAGGATGATGACAATGACATAATAATTCAATAAAACAAGTTCAAGAATTATTTAATCCATGAATTATTAACGTCCAAATTGTCGACATGATCTTTGTTTAAGTAGAGTAAAATTCAAGAATGATCGGAAGAATATTTCCATGAAAAGATCTTTGGATGAAACGCAAATATCAAGGATATTCTACTAATTTCATGGAGTATAGAAGTCAAAGTTTTAACCAATTTGGGTATAATAAAGAATGGAATAACAAAAGAAATCACCATGCATGCGGTACTTGCGCATAGACAAAGTTATTCAACAGAATAATAATAACGGAACCGGTGTCGTGAAATTCACACCGCTGGGATGTTCCAACGAGAATAATAAAGATGGAACCCGGATCCTGTAAAACACACGATAGGATATTCCAATGAGAATGATAAAAGATTTGGAACCGTGTCCGGTGTAAAACACCACGCATGTGATGTTCCAATGAGAATAATAAAAAGCGGAACCAGTCCTGTAAAACACACGAATGGATGTTCCAATGTAAATAATAGAAGAATGTCACCAAGTATAGGGTAAATCAGCGTATCTGAGTTATTCCAATGAATAATAAGCAATGGAATAACATAAGGATTTCACCAAGTATAGGGTATGCCACGCCGTATCTGAGTTTGTATAGGGTATGCCACTTTTACGAGTTATTCAATGAGAATAATAATGAATGGAATAACGAAGTTCTCTTCAAGAAGAAGAATAACACCCTACAGTAAAAAAGAACTGAATATAGAAGTAGTGAAGTAGCGAATATACTCTTCTTAACTATAATTTTCTCTCTATATAGCTTCTCTCTATAATTTCTCTCTAGTTTCAATGAATTAAGTAAGAAAATAATGAAGGAATGAGCTTATTTATAGGAAAATGGAATGCATAATAACTAATCCATGAACGGTCCAGATTGATTTACTTTAATCGGCGGTCCATATTTAAAGAAAAATCTTTTAAATAAAATATAATATATTCTATTTATATAAAAACATTTTACTATGCAAACCTTATGCAATACTTATCTGAAACACTATCGCAAAACACTATGCAACACTATCGTAATAAAATATAATATATTCTATTTATAGAATAACTTTAATAAAGTATTCTATTTTATATAAAAGATGTTTACGCTTTATTACGTTAATAATACTGAATAAAACAAAACGTCATTATCATTATAATAATTCATATTATTAATTGACAATAATGGAATCAAACCGAGTGACTTCTCACATAAGCATCAATAATCAATACCGTGTCTTCTTATGCAACTACACGTATTCTTTGTTTCTTTTACTACTTTAAAGTAGTTCAACAAAGATCAACGGTAAAACTTCATGTTATTTCAATAAAATATTTTTGTCGTTTTCTCAATCCGACAATAATTACATTGTGAGGTCCACCAATGATTGAGTAGTTGTCACGAATATTCCCTGCTAAACCAAATATTCCCCCATTGAATCGAATATAATATAACCACTTGCATACTTTACAAAATTTATAAATACTACCCACAACTATAATATTATCTCAAATTCACACCATAATATTAAAAATTATTTCAATCAAAATTTAAATCTTTATTGATAAAATCTGGGGTCTCACAAGTTATGCCACTTTTACAGTTATTCCAATGTAATAATAGTGAATGGAATAATGTAAGTTCTCTTCAAGAAGAAAGAATAACACCCCTTACCGTAAAAAAAACCGAAATATAGAAGTAGTGAAGTAGCGAGAATACTCTTCTTCTTTCTATAATTTTCTCTATAGCTTCTCTCTATAATTTCTCTCTAGAGTTTTCAATGAATTCGTAAAGAAAATAATGAAGGAATGAGCTTATCATTTATAGGAAAATGGAATGCATAGTAATTAATCCATGAACGGTCCAGATTGATTTACTTTAATCGACGGTCCATATTTAAAGAAAAATCTTTTAAATAAAATATAATATATTCTATTTATATAAAAACATTTTACTATGCAAACACTATGCAATACTATGCAAAACACTATCAAAAAACACTATGCAACACTATGCATAATAAAATATAATATATTCTATTTATAGAATAACTTTAATAAAGTATTCTATTTTATATAAAAGATGTTTCGCTTTTATTACGTTAATAATACGAATAAAACAAAAGCGTCATTATCGCTATAATAATTCATATTATTAATCGACAATAATGGAATCAAACCGAGTGACTTCTCACATAAGCATCAATAATCAATACCGTATTACTACTACGCAACCACACGTATTATTGTACTTTTACTACCGAGGTAGTTCAACAAGATCAACGGTAAAACTTCCGCCGTTATTTCAATAAAATATTTTTTGTCGTTTTCTCAATCCGACAATAATTACGCTGTGGGGTCCACCAATGATTGAGTAGTTGTACGAATATTCCTCGCTAAACCCTAATATTCCCCGACCAATCGAATATAATATAACTACTTGCATACTTTGCAAAATTTATAAATACTACCCACAACTATAATATTATCTCAAATTCACACCATAATATTAAAAATTATTTTGACAAAATTTAAATCTTTATTGATAAAATCTGGGTCTCACAATCTCCCTCCTTATGGAATTTAAGCCCTCGAAATTAGTGCGCGTACACATGATAAATAAAGAGGTGAGGTACCTTGAATACCTTTATATCGTTAAAAATATTAAATTCATCTTCTAATCCGCCAAAGATATTCATTAACAATTCATCTTTGCACTACAAAAGCCAAAGATATACAACTCAGAAAACAATAATCTTTGAGACTCGACAATAGTATCCTGACCACGAATTATCCATGCACTAATTGGCTAAGGATATTCGTGTTTTCAATTACTGGCCATGATTATACCGAATAATCCGTGGTCATAATCATACCAAGTCTATCAATGCACTACTACTGAAAGATGACTTTTACCACATCAATGAATTAATATTTCATTCTTTGAGACTCGACTCAATAATTAATCCATATCATCGAATCATCCCCGCACTACGTGCCAAGGATATTCATTAGTATCACGACCACAAATTATCCATGCACTACTACTGAAAGATAATCGTGTATTCATTAGTATCAGTATCACGACCACAAATTATCCATGCACTACGGCTAAAGATAATTGTGTTTTCAATTACTGATTATGATTATACCGAATGATCCTCGGTCATAATCATACCAAGTCCATCTATGCACCACGTAAACCAAAGATGACTTTGAACACATCCATGAATTAATATTTCATTCTTTGAGACTCACCAATAATTAATCCACATCATCGAATCATCCCACAAATTATCCATGCACTACGAAAGATAATTGTGGATATTCATTAGTATCACAACCACAAATTATCCATGCACTGACGGCCAAAGATAATTGTGTTTTCAATTACTGTTATGATTATACCGAATGATCCCTCAATCCTCAGTCATAATCATACCAAGTCCATCTATGCACGTAGTCACGATGACTTTAAAAAAATATAAACATGAGGATAATGATATAAAGAATCAATCAAATAAGATAAAGGATAAATATTAAACATTTATAATATAATTTATCCGAGATTCAAGAATATCCCCATGTTATCAATCACTTAATAATCTCATAATCTAATATCATTAATATTATACCAATATTTTAATCACTTCTTAAATTTATAAACAATTTATCTCAATTGTTTACGCTTTTACCATATAATGCATTTAATCATTCAAAAATGCCATACTCATAAGATATCATTACCAATTATCAAATCCCTCAAAAAAATATGCATATACTCTATATAGGATTCTCTAGCCATAAAATCCTATTTTCAACTTTGTTACTTCACATAACATATTTAACTCATATGTTCGTAACTAAACTATTTTCATGAAAAATACCAAATCAGTCCCAAAAATATTTCTTTTCTGGGATTTAGCATAATATAGTCCCATGATGAAAATATATTTTTCTCGAAATTTTTAAAATTCATTTACTATTTTTCAAAAATCAATTTCTAATTAATTCCTTAAGAAATTAGCTACCTCAAGTTTAACTCCAAAAATTCCCAAATCTTGGCAGGACCTTACACATGTTAACATGAGCTTCTAGTTTAAATTTCATGGTCATCGGAGTTATAGAACTCCTGTTATAGCGTTTTTCGTCGGAAAAACCTAAATATTGAAATAGTCATAACTTGCTCATTTTAAGTCAGAATGAGCTCATTTTTGGACAGGAGATACTTTATACCATATACCTTCATGTCCCAAAAGGCCAGAATTTTTCTCATAATTTAAGTGGCCGAAACAGCCCCTTAAAGTTTCTGGGCAGTAGCATTTTCGAAATTTACAACTTTGGCCTCCTTTGCTAAAATCAGTCCACACAAAAATCTACAACACCTTTTCCAGTAATTCCACTTGGATTAGTTAGGTAACTCATAGATCTAACTCTAGGATTTGACCACATTCAAAAATTCAAAATATAATAGGAGATATGGTCAATTGAATTTTATGTTACGTTTTCACTAAAATCGATTTTCAACTCTTTGTGATTTCTAAGAAACTTTCATGTTTTCACATACTAACCAACATAACTCATCATAAAACTTACTAATACTTCATATACCCATGATTTTCATCAGTCCTATGCTTTTATTATGACTTTCATCATAAACCACGTAAATGCATCCTTTTAGTTGAAGAAATATTTGAGGGTTTAAGAAATGGGTTTTTATCTTTGGGGTCAATACAAAATTCGATTTCACGCTCTAGGTAGGCTAGAAATCTTCAAGAATACGTCAAGAAATTTATTAATGATAGAAATATCATTCAAAATCACATTTTTATCCAAGACTTGGATAGTACGTCACATTGATACCAACCGTGACTTCTATCCCTTAACCTAGATAAGACCTCACAATGATACCTATAAACTTGCCATCTTCATTCACGATGTCGCTTACGTAAAGTCCGCTTTGGCATTTCCACACAAGGAAGTCAACAACGAAAGGTTCGGAGCTCTTTACTTATGGCTTGATATCACAGTGATTAACTTTAAGATTTGGTTACTTTGAATTCGTATAACAGGTTGGTTAGGAATATGAAAGCTAACAACCTTACAAAAAGAATATTGAGTAGTTAATCAATCGTTTTCAAAAATTACCTCAAAGGCAAGTATTTTCAAAGAGATAAGATCGACAGGTAACGTGAAAGTGTTTATTTGAAACAACAAGATTAATAAACAGTGGAGGTAACGAAGGATCCTACTAACGAAGTTTCAACCAATAAGTCAAAGTTTAACTTCTTTGGAATCAAATTTAAACGTTGAACACAACTAGGTGAAATAAAAGAGTGGGTAGAACTTGTATTGAATAAAGTATAGACTTCGCGATAATTTATAATTAACTTACACGTAATAACCCGTTCGGGTTTCTCGAAAACGCTTTCTCGCTTAAATTATCGAGTTTGACTTTACTATAGGGTACATTCCACCCTTAAGTGCTTCTTCACATTCTGATCCATGATTTGAATCATTATTCTCGATCCATATCGAATTCGGGTTGACCGCTATATGCATGAGGTAATTCCGAATTCGATGTTGGTTCTCCCAATTCTTTGTCCAAAAAGCAAAGTCCATTTCATCTATTTTGGCTTTATTGGATCTGGACGTCTTTTTCTACACTATCAACGCGTTGTGCGACTTTTACCCATGCATCGCCAATTCTCCTTCGTTCGATTGTTTCTTCTTTTAGGCGATCTTTGATTTTTAAATTCTCGATTCCAACTTTAATATCTTACACCCATGCCAAAGCGTGATTTTGTTCGAGCATCACATATCGGGTAACCCAATTTTGAATTGTTGTATCCCTTTGTTCCACGACCGTTTGCCGTTCTTCAACTTTGTTCTTCTAGCTCACGAACACGATTTTGTAATTCTAAGTTTTGATCATAAATTTCTTCTAACTAATTCTCCTCGGGTTCCTCTTCTTCCTCTTCTTCCTCACTCTCACCGCTACCTCTGCAAGCTAAGCTCGGTGTGCAACAATTAGTTCTTCATTCACTACGTGGATATCTCTAATTTGTTCCTCGTGCGACCTTTGCGCATTAACTTTGATTAGTGATTAAAGGTGTCACAACGGTCACATTCACTCCATTGTGAATATTTTCAGCTGCCATTTCCAAACACTGCGACAACATAAGGGTTAATTAATATATCAAATATTATCCCTATACTCTGACCGACCAATTAAATAACAAATAAACTTAGGTAGGTCATACTAGCGAAGGAATTTCTCGTCTCTCCCCTCCTAGTTCTTATCTCACATCTCAGCCAGGGATCATATCCCTAAGCTCTGATACCAACTGTAACGCCCCCAAAATTAGGTATACGTCACCCATCTTGGGTCGCCACTTACATGGTACATAAATTCAAATACAACTTACTAACCTAACTCGTCATGCAGTATGCAATACGACATAAACTGTGAGTTTGAATACAAATATTGTCTACTAGATATTATACAAACTCAAAAGGAGTCCTCATTACAACTATTATCACACTATTTCACAGAATAGTGAGGACTACTAATGCTATCCTCTGGACCATTACTTTGTTCCCCGACTCGTCCCAGCTATGTTCTCATTTCCTAAAGAGAACAATGAAAGAAAGGGTGAGCTCAACTAGCCCAGTAAGAAATATTATGACTAAGATAATGCAGAATAAATTATCATTAGCCTTCAACAGTGTTAAACCGATAAAATACAATAGACAACCCAGGTTTAATCTGCAATGAATAAGCAATCCATTAAAAGAGTCAAGTAGAGAATAAAGTCTACTATCTTTTAGGTTTTAAAAGGTTTTTCATCAATTTTTATCGCTAAGACTCAACAATAAATAAACCACCACATCTAATTATCCCTCATACTACTGGTCAAGGATTTTCATCAAATTATCAATGGTCATGACTATACCGAATCACCCCCGGTCATAATCATACCAAAACTATCCATCAACGCATTACAGACCAATCGAGGACTTTTGTCACATCATTTATATCAAGTCGTGATTATCTGAATGATCCTCGTCATAATCATACTAAGTTCATCTATGCACGTAAGCCAAAGATAACATAATATAACATGAGGATGATGACAATGACATAGTAATTCAATAAAACAAGTTCAAGAATTATTTAATCCATGAATTATTAACGTCCCAAATTGTCAACATAATCTTCTGTTTCGAGAGTAAAATTCAATAATGATCGTAAGAATATTTCCATGAAAAGATATTGGATGAAACGCAAATATCAAGGATATTCTACTAATTTCATGGAGTATAGAAGTCAATGTTTTAACCAACCGGGTATAATAAAGAATGGAATAACAAAAGAAATCACCATGCATGCGGTATTGCGATGTAGGCAGTTTATTCCAATGTAATAATAATAATCGGAACCAGTCGGTGAAATTCACACCGACGGATGTTCCAACAGTAATAATAAAGATGGAACCCGGATCCGGTGTAAAACACACGATAGGATATTCCAACGTAATTATAAAGATTTTAACCAGTCCTGTAAAACACACGCATGTGATGTTCCAACGATAATAATAATAAAATCGGAACCCGTCCGTAAAACACATGCATGTGATGTTCCAAATGTAATAATAGAAGAATGTCACCAAGTATAGGGTAAATCACAGATATCTGAGTTATTCCAATGTAATAATAAGCAATGGAATAACATAAGGATTTCACCAAGTATAGGGTATACCACAGTATCACAAAGGTTATGTATAGGGTATGCCACTTTTTACAAAAGTTATTCCAATGTAATAATAGTGAATGGAATAACGTGAAGTTCTCTTCAAGAAGAAAGAATAACACCCTTTACCGTAAAAGAACTGAATATAGAAGTAGTGAAGTAGCGAGAATACTCTTCTTCTTTCTCTATAATTTTCTCTATAGCTTCTCTCTATAATTTCTCTCTCTAGTTTTCAATGAATTCGTAAGAAAATAATGAAGGAATGAGCTTCTATTTATAGGAAAATGGAATGCATAGTAATTAATCCATGAAATCGGTCCAGATTGATTTACTTTAATCTGACGGTCCATATTTAAAGAAAAATCTTTTAAATAAAATATAATATATTCTATTTATATAAAAACATTTTACTATGCAAACACTATGCAATACTATGCAAAACACTATGCAAAAACACTATGCAATACTATGCATAATAAAATATAATATATTCTATTTATAGAATAACTTTAATAAAGTATTCTATTTTATATAAAAGATGTTTCGCTTTTATTACGCTAATAATACTGAATAAAACAAAACGTCATTATCGCTATAATAATTCATATTATTAATCGGCAATAATGGAATCAAACTGAGTGACTTCTCACATAAGCATCAATAATCAATACCGTGTCTTCTACTATGCAACCACACGTGATTATTGTACTTTTACTACCGAGTAGTTCAACAAGATCAACCAGTAAAACTTCCGCCGTTATTTCAATAAAATATTTTTGTCGCTTTCTCAATCCGACAATAATTACATTATTAGGGTCCACCAATGATTGAGTAGTTGTGCGAATATTCCCGCTAAAACCGAATATTCCCCACCAATCGAATATAATATAACTACTTGCATACTTTGCAAAATTTATAAATACTACCCACAACTATAATATTATCTCAAATTCACACCATAATATTAAAAAATTATTTTGACAAAATTTAAATCTTTATTGATAAAATCTGGGGTCTCACAGGGGTTTATTTGTACTTGATGCTTCTTGAATTGAATAATAAGAATGCTTCTTTTGCTTATATTATTGAATCTTTGGATATGTGGCATCTTAGATTAGGACACATGAATGTAAACATTAAAAAGTTGAAACAACTTGAACTTATACCTAATCTTGCAAATCTAGTTTAAACAAATGCGAAATTTGTGTAGAAGCAAAACATGCTAAAAACCTTTTAAAAGTGTTGAAAGACAAATGAAATTACTTGAGTTAATTCACGTTGACCTAGGTGATTTAAAAAATACTACGAGTAGAGTTGGTAAGAAATATTATATTTCTTTTGTGGATGATATGTCTAGATATATACTCGAATTTATCTAGTTTCCTCTAAAGATGAAGCGGAAGAAATGTTTATTAAATATAAAGCGGAAGTTGAAAATCAGTTAGAAAGAAAAATTAAAAGACTTAGATCTGATCGTGGAGGTGAATATGATTCAGGAAGTCTTAAAAAATTTTGTGAACTAAATGGAATAATACATGAAACTTCTCCTCCTTATTCTCCACAATCCAATGGAGTTGCAGAAAGAAAAAATAGAACACTTAAAGATATGATGAATGCTATGTTAATTAGTTCTGGTTTACCTTCTAATATGTGGGGAGAAGCTTTTATTCACGAAAATCATATTTTAAATAGAGTTCCACATAAAAAGTTAGACTCTACACCATATCATTTATGGAAAAAATATGCACCTAATTTAAGGTATCTTAAATTGTGGGGTGTTACTAGCTAAAGTAGTATATCTTACGAATTTAAAAGAAATAAAATTGGACTGACGCCCCCAAAATAGGTATACATCACCCATTCCGAGTTGTCAATACATGGTACGTAAACAACTACAACTTTATTATTACAACAAGAAATCTGTGAGTTTAAATACAAATATTATCTTCTGCATAATATTTATACTCAAATAAATCCTCATCACATTTATCGATACATTATTTTACAAAATGGTGAGGACTACTAAACAATCCTTTCTAAAACCTTCATTCCATACCCCGACTCGTACTCGCTATATTCTCGCCTCCCGAGAAGAATGGAACAAAAAGGAAAAGGGTGAGCTCAACTAGCTCAAGAAGAAAGAATATTACGACTAAGATAATATACAACAAATTATCGTTAGTCTTCAACAGGAAAAATTTATAGTAATACAATAGACAACAAGTTTCGTCATCAATATTCGCAATGAAATAATAATTCATGTAAGAGTTACGTAGAGAATGAAATCTACTATAATCTATGAATTTAACAAACCATCATCAATATTTTATCCTCGTAACATCAATCAATATTCATCTCAAATCAAATATTCATCTTTGCACTACAGCCAAAAAGATATTCATCAATCGGTCATGTTCATCTCAACACTGCTCATTTGCACTACAGGCCAAAGATATTCATCACCGGTCATGTTCATTTAAACACTGCTCATCTTTGCACTACAGTGCCAAAGATATTCTTCAGAAATCATTCATCTTTTGCACAACAGCCAAAGATATTCAATAATATCATCATTTAAGACCGAGGATGATGAAAATATTTTTAAAGAACGAATCCAAAGGAAACAAAATGACAAGGATTAAGGATTAATGATTCGTACTTTGTTTTATCCATGTCCAACAATACCTCAAAAATAATCATAGTGGTGTAAAATTCAAGAATGATCAAAACATGGATACAATCAAAGCTAGTATCCGTAATAGATATTTTGACGAAAAGAAGAAATTTTATTTTTCGATGAATAGTGCCGATACGTGAATAAAGTCAGATACGTGAATAAAGGCCAGATACGTGAATAAGAATCTACACCAAAAAAAGATAGAAATTCCACAAAAAAACATTTTCACGCTTCATTTAATAAGACTGTGAATAAGAATCGTGAATAAGAACTCATGAATAGTAACTCGTGAATAAGAACTCATGAATAAGAACCCGACATGAAAAGTTCCAAATTTGATAAAAAGTTCAGATCAATATTTCAAAGATAATGATATCAAGAAATAATATCATCCGAAAAAAAATAATATCCCTTACCTCAAAGAATCAAGATTTCTAAGGAAAGGCTCAAGTGATGTTTAATGAAACTTGACTCAACAAAGAACTCTCAAAGTATCTAAATACTCACAAAATACGCCAATAATATAGAGAGAAAGAGAGAAAACTTTGTTTCGTGTGATTTTCAATTCTAACTTAGCCTCTATTTATAGAAAATGTTAGCCCACCAAGCAGCATTGACTCGCCACCCGATGGCTTTACCTCGCTACTATTGCCACCCACCACATTTGAAATAAAATTCAGCACATTTCTTCACCAACCACAAGTGGGGCCCACTCAATTCTAGAATTTTCCACCAAAATCAATTATAAACCTAATTTTCAATCCGACACCTCTTAAAATTCACAACAAATCATTCGTGCATTTTAATTCGGCTCAAAATTTGTGGACATATACTCAACTTATGTATGTATAACATACCCAAAAATTACTATTATCCATCTATTTGATTAAAAATTATAACCCCCAAGAATATATCTCAAAACCCCGATTTAATTTTTAATACCTCCAACTGATAAAATACCGATAAAACACCTCAACAATAATTTCTTCATTTATAACCACATAAATAAATCCATCATTTATATCCACATAAAATAAATATTTCTTTATCATATGAATCAATAATTAATTATTCACAAATAATATTACGTAATCACAATTATGACAACCAGCCGCTCCTCAGAAAGAGGGGCTTTCCGATAAGGATTTCTCCTTATCGCGCCAAAGCAATTAGGTGACCAAACCTCTCCTCGATGTAACTTTCTAGACATCGCCAATAATGCTATCTAATAATATTATTCAAATAATATGAATTATTGATCCGATAATGGAGATAATGTGCAAGGACAATTATCGAACAACAATAATATAAAATATCAACGCAAAGAATTATCAATCAATAAAATAAAATATCAATAAGAATTCATCGTGAAAATTATCGAGTAAAGGCCTTCACGTAAGGATCAATAATTCAACAATACTCAATAATACCGCAATGCTATCGCGCAACCACGCCAGACATCAGATTTTAACCACCGGGTATTCCAACAGCCTTTAATTCAGAATAACTACGCCGTTATTTTTAACCAACTTATATTTGTCGCTTTCTTCATCCAATCGCTTTCACATGGGCCCACACACATGTCATACTGGGCAGTATTTTAATATTCCCCGACAAAGATTTAATATTCCACGACCAAACGAATATTCCCCGACAAAAATGAATATTTTATAACCACTGCTTATTTTGAAATATTTATGATTTAACCCTTAACTATCCACATTAATCAAATCAACCCTTACTATTTCAAAATAATAAATAAAGGAAATTCCTTTTATTTAAAAATTTCGGTCTTACAACCTCCCTTCTTATGAAATTTCGCCCTCGAAATCGACGACGACTGTGTGTTTCAAAAGATGAGGATACCTCGCTTTCATTTCCGCTTCCAATTCCCAAAATCATTTCCTCTATAAAGATGATTCCTCCACAAAACTTTAACTTGTGGTATGACCTTTCATACAGGGACATGCCCTTCCTATCCAAGATCTTGACAGTACCTCCTCATACGCTTAAGTCTTCTACTATCTCGTCCTGCTTCTAACTCAATAACGTGGTTCGGTCTTTCACATATTTACGAAGTACGATATGTGAAACACATTATGAACACGAGACATACTTGAGGTAACGCAAGTCTATAGGCTACATTTCCTACTCTCGTCAAGAATTTGAAATGGACCAATAAATCGTGGATCGAGCTTTCTCTCTTCCCAAATCTTGTAACTCCCTTCCATGGAGCAACTCCAAAAATAATACATGATCCCCTACATTAAATTCCACGCCCTTTCGATGAAGATCCGCATAACTCTTTTGTCGATCTTGAGCCGCTTGTATACGCTGTCGAATCATTTGATCTTTTCTAGAGAGTCATACGTATTAACTCGGGTCCCAACAATGTTGCTTCACCCACCTCATCCCAACATATCGAGAAACGACATTTTCGGCCCATATAATGCTTCAATGGAGCCACACCTATACTTGCCTCGATAACTCATTTGTTGTAGGAGAATTCCACCAATGGTAAATACTTATCCTAACCGCCTCTTGAAGTCTAGGACACAGTAGTCTTAATAAATCTTCAAGAGTTTGAATAGTCCTCTCGATTGTCCGTCTGCTTGGGGATGGTATGCCGAACTAAATCGCAAATCTGCGCTCCATAGCTTTTTGCAAGCTAACCCAAAATCTTGAAGTGAATCTTGGGTCACGATCCAAACTATGGATACAGTATGCCATGCAACCTCACGATCTCATTTACGTATATACTAGCAAGACGCTCAAGGAATAAGTCTCCGTGATTTCAAGCAAGAAATGAGCAGACTTGGTTAATCTATCAACAATAACCCAAATAAAGATTGATGCCTTGAGAAACCGTAGGAAGACCCGTAACGAAATCCATGGTAATGTGTTCCCACTTCCATTCCTAATCTCAAGTGGTTGCAACGGACCCTTAGGTACTAGATGCTCCGCCTTTACACGCTGGGTAAGTTAAACACATCGAGATAAACTTTGCAATCTCTCTCTTCATATTATTCCACCAAAATGTATGTCAAGATCACGATACATTTTAGTACTTCCAGATGGATTGCAAATGGTGTATCGTGTGCCTCCATCATAATCTTGTACTTCAAATCGTAGTCGTTAGAACACAAAGTCTAGAGTGGACTCAAGTATTCCTTCTTCATCAATTCTCGCCCCTAATAGCTCCTTCTTGACTTTCTTCTTCATACGATCACCCCCGGCCTGCGGGGCTCGAGCAACCTTAACTTTTCTATTAAAGTCGGCTCTATGCGATACTTGACATCATCGCACTCGCTCCTCGTGATATGATCTTCTACTCAATGCGCCACCTACCACGCTCGCTTTTACCAGATGGTATCAATAGTGTGGTCGTAGTCTTTCAATAGCTCGAGCCAACGTCACGCCGCCAGAGATGTTGAGTTCTTTTTTTGAGTGAAGAAATATTTAAGGCTTTTATGATCCGAATATATCTCCACTTTCTCCCCATATAGATAGTGCCTCCATATCTTTAAATGCTGAAACGATCACGCTAACTCTAGATCACGAGTAGGATAATTCCTCTCATACTCTTTAAGTTGTCGCGAGGCATAAAGCTATGACTTTCCCACGCCAGCATGAGAACACATCCTAACCCTTTGCCCTCAAGCATCAGAGATAACAAATCCATCCGAACCAGATGGTATTGTTAGAATAAAATCAAATAAGTCTCCTCTTAAGCTCTTGAAACTTTTCTCGATTCTTCGCTCCAAACGAATTTTGTATCCTTCCGAAGAGTTAGTCGAAGTTAATGGAGTAGCGATTCGAGAAAACCTTCCACGAATCTCCGATAATAACCAAATAAGCCCAAAAAGCTACGTGCACTTCAAATACCGACTTTGCTGTTCTAACTTCAGATTGCTTCAATCTTCACGGATCAACAGATACTCCATGTTTTGACACCACATGCCCAAGAAATGCTACTTCCTCGCCGTAACTCGCATTTCTTCAATTTGGCATATAGTTGGTTTTCACGGGTTTTTTGGAGTACCAAATTTCAAATGGTGCTCATGATCTTCACGACTTTTGAAATATATAAGGATGTCATCAATAAAGACAACAACGAATCCGATCCAAATATTCCTTGAATACTTGGTCATCATCATATCCATGAAAGTCATAGGAGCATTAGTTAGTCCGAAAGACACGACTAAGAATTCATAATGCCCATACCGAAGTTCTCAAGGCGCTTTGAATATCCTCGCCTTTAATTTTCACCGATGATATCCGTAACGAAGATCGATTTTTGAAAAGAATCAGTGCCCTCAGAATCGGTCAAACAAGTCATCAATACGAGGTAGAGGATACCTATTCTCGATGGTGACATGGTTCAATTCCCGATAGTCAATACAAAAGTCGCATATACTCCCGCTTTTCTTTTTTACAAATAAAACAGAGCACCCCAAGGAGATGTACTAGATCGAATGAAACCGATGTCCAACAATTCCTCAGAGTTGGACCTTTAACTCCTCAAGTTCAATAGAGCCATTCGATATGGGGTTTTAGAAATGGGCTTTGTACCAGTTCAAGATCAATAAAGAATTCAACTTCACGCTCGGGGTAGACCGGAAGTTCTTCGTGAAATACGTCGTGAAAGTCAATAACAACAGAATATTATTCAAATTTGACGTGTCTTTATTCAAATCCATAACATGGGCTAAGAAAGCTTGACATCCGCTTTTCAATAAACGAATAGCTTTATGATTAGATATGATAAATGATTGATTTTAATGGTTTAGTTGCTTGAATTGCATAACAAAAGTCAAGTTAGAATATGAAAAAACTAACAACCTTACGAAAAACAATCAATTTTGGCATGATGAGTAGTTAACCAATCAATCCCTAAAATCACATCAAAAGCAAGTATCTTTAAAGAGATAAGGTCAATGTAAGGTGATGGTGCCAACTCAATCAAACAAGATTTATAAACAAAGGATGTGATGAAAGTTTCTCCTAACGGAGTTTCCACAGATAGATCAAAGTCTAATTTCTCCTGAGTCAAGTTTAAACGCTGAGCACACGCAGAGAGATAAATGAATGGGTAAAGACCCAGATCAAGTAAGGTATAAACTTCGCAAGAATTTATAAATAGCTTACCCGTGATCACCTCGCTTGGTTCCTCGATTATGACCACCACCACAACAAACGCTTCTTCCCTAATCGCTGACTTTCGACTTTTCGGGATACCAGTCACCGTCCCATTGAACTAGGTTTCGCTACTGCATAATCTCGAAATATATGTCCTTCCTTTCCACAACTATAGCATACCTTGAACTGTCAGGGCGCTTGACCGATATGTCCTCTTTTCCGTGATTTGTAGATATATGACCGGTGGTCGATCTCCTCCTTAGAACCAGCCACTTGTCACGCAAGACTGCTGCCTTCACATAGTCGTTGTTAAATCTCCTTTTTTAAAATCTCCTCCTAACTCGCTTCTTCGCTTTTCACGGCTATGATTACCACCAGAGTGGTTACCATTTCATTCGGCTCTGCTTTTTTCTCCGCAGTTATCATTATTCTGCTGATCGCTATCTCTCGGTACGATCCTCGTTATGGTCCTCAACGACCAGTATTTCAAGTATCTCGCTTCTAATAATTGAGCCCTGCTTACAACATCCGAATAAAGAGAAAGTTTATGAGAAATGAGATACCGACGACGCCGGTTTCAAACCTCTAAGAAACATCCGCTGCATACGCTCCTCATTCTCCACCAAATGAGGTGCAAACCTCGATAACTCGCAAACTTTGCCTCGCATCGAGACACCGCCACGTTGTTTTTTGCTTCCAATCTGATGAACTCCACTTCCTTCATACGACGAACACTTTCGTGAAAGTATTTGTCATTAAATAGTCTCTCAAACGCTCTCCCAGAGACATGCCGAAAGCGCCGATGGGTACGCTTCACGACTCTCCACCAAGAGTCTCGCCGCCACTTTTAACATAAAGGTGGCGAATGGAACCTTCTGTTCTCCGCATCCCAAGACATCGAATATCTTGGTAATTTGTTCGACCCATGTTTCCGCCATGATCGGATCCGCTTTCCCTTAAATTCGTGGTCCCAACTTTTGAATCGCTTGGCGTGACAACCCGTGAATTGCTATCATTTCCTCCTCAGATTTTGAACACGAAGTCTCCTCGTCTCGATTTTGCATGAACCGCAAAAGCTTCTAAACATCCCCTCGCTCATCATCTCGCTTCATGGGTGTTGTTCACAGGAGGAACATTGCCACTGTTCAGACGCTTCTCCTCGCTGGTAAAGACAGCATCTCCACTGGCCTCATTTACTCCATCATAATATTCTCACGACATTCTCAAATATCGCTATAAAACAAGGGTTAATTAAGGAAATCAATATATCACATAATATCCCTATATACCGACCAACTAACAAATAAGCTTAGTAGGACACACTAGCTAAGGATTTACTCGCCTCTCCCTCCTAGTTCTATTCCCCGATCTCCGCCAGAGATCATATCCCTAAGCTCGATACCAACCGCGACGCCCCCAAAATAGGTATACATCACCCATTCTCGAGTTGTCAATACATGGTACGTAAACAACTACAACTTTATTATTACAACAAGAAAAATCTCGTGAGTTTAAATACAAATATTATCTTCTGATAATATTTATACTCAAATAAATCCTCATCACATTTATCGATACATTATTTTACAAAAATGGTGAGGACTACTAAACAATCCTTTCTAAAACCTTCATTCCATACCCCGACTTGCACTCGCTATATTCTCGCCTCCCCGAGAAGAATGGAACAAAAGGAAAAGGGTGAGCTCAACTAGCTCAAGAAGAAGAATATTATGACTAAGATAATATACAACAAATTATCGTTAGTCTTCAACAGGAAAAAATCTATAGTATACAATAGACAACAAGTTTTAGATCAATATTCGCAATGAAATAATAATTCATGTAAGAGTTACGTAGAGAATGAAATCTACTATAATCTATGAATTTAATAATTCATCATCAATATTTTATCCTCTCAGAAACATCAATCAATATTCATCTCAAATCAAATATTCATCTTTGCACTACAGCCAAAGATATTCATCAATCTATCATGTTCATCTCAACACTGCTCATCTTTGCACTACAGGCCAAAGATATTCATCACCATCATGTTCATTTAAACACTGCTCATCTTTGCACTACAGCCAAAGATATTCTTCAGAATCATTCATCTTTGCACTACAGCCAAAGATATTCAATAATATCATCATTTAAGACCGAGGATGATGAAAATATTTTTAAAGAACTAAT
Organism: Panax quinquefolius; assembly: GCA_020205615.1. Taxonomy (NCBI): domain Eukaryota; kingdom Viridiplantae; phylum Streptophyta; class Magnoliopsida; order Apiales; family Araliaceae; genus Panax; species Panax quinquefolius. The sequence goes on along the minus strand of CM035172.1, from coordinate 8,835,873 downwards.
CCAAAGAAAACAAAATGACAAGGATTAAGGATTAATGATTCGTATTTTGTTTTATCCATGTCCAACAATACCTCAAAATAATCATAAGTGGTGTAAAATTCAAGAATGATCAAAACACGGATACAATCAAAGCTAGTATCCGTAATAGATATTTTGGACGAAAAGAAGAAATTTTATTTTTCGATGAATAGTGCCGATATCGTGAATAGATACGTGAATAAAGGTCAGATACGTGAATAAAGGCCGTATACGTGAATAAGAATCTCACACCAAAAGATAGAAATTCCAAAAAACATTTTCACGCTTATTAATAGATACTCGTGAATAAGAATCGTGAATAAGAACTCATGAATAAGAACTCGTGAATAAGAACTCGTGAATAAGAACCCCGACATGAAAAAAAGTTCCAAATTTGATAAAAACTTCCAACAATATTTCAAAGATAATGATATCAAGAAATAATATCATTACGAAAAAATAACATCCCTTACCTCAAAGAATCAAGATTTCTAAGGAAAGGCTCAAGTGATGTCGAATGAAACTTGTACTCAAATAAAGAACTCTCAAAGTATCTAAATACTCACAAAATACGCCAATAATATAGAGAGAGAAAGAGAGAAAACTTTGTTTCGTGTGATTTTCAATTCTAACTTAAATTTCTTTTTATAGAAAATGTTAGCACCAAGCAGATTTCGACTGCCACCGATGGCTTTACCTCGCTACTATTGCCACCCACCACATTTGAAATAAAATTCAGCACATTTCTTCACCAACCACAAGTGGGGCCCACTCAATTCTAGAATTTTCCACCAAAATCAATTATAAACCTAATTTTCTAATCCGACACCTCTTAAAATTCACAACAAATCATTCGTGTGCATTTTTAATTGCTCAAAATTTGTGGACATATACTCAACTTATGTATGTATAACATACCCAAAAATTACCATTAATCCAACTATTTGGATTAAAAATTATAACCCCGCAATATATCTCAAAACCCCGATTTAATTTTTAATACCTCCAACTGCAAAATACCGATAAAACACCTCAACAATAATTTCTTCATTTATAACCACATAAATAAATCCATCATTTATATCCACATAAAATAAATATTTCTTTATCATATGAATCAATAATTAATTATTCACAAATAATATTACGTAATCACAATTATGACAACCAGCCGCTCCTGTGAAAGAGGGGGCTTCCGATAAGGATTTCTCCTCATCATGCCGCAATTAGGTGACCAAACCTCTCCTCGATGTAACTTTCTAGACATTGCCAATAATGCTATCTAATAATATTATTCAAATAATATGAATTATTGATCCGATAATGGAGATAATGTGCAAAGGACAATTATCGAACAACAATAATATAAAATATCAACGCAAAGAATTATCAATCAATAAAATAAAATATCAAATAAAGAATTCATCGTGAAAAATTATCGAGTAGTGCCTTCACGTAAGGATCAATAATTCAACAATATGCAATATACCGCAGTACATCGCTTTAGAACCACGCCAGACATCGTATTTTAACCACCGGCATTCCAACAAATTTTTAACGGAATAACTACGCCAAGTTATTTTTAACCAACTTATATTTATCGCTTTCTTCATCCAATCGCTTCACATGGGCTCACACACGGTCGCTACGTTTAATAATATTCATAGCATCGTATTCCACATTTAATATTCCACTTGCTTATTTTGAAATATTTAATATTCCACTATCCAAACTAATATTCCCCGACAAAAATGAATATTTTATAACCACTTTATTTATTTTGAAATATTTGGAGCAGTTATTTAACCCTTAACTATCCACATTAATCAAATCAACCTCTTACTATTTCAAAATAATAAATAAAGGAAATTCCTTTTATTTAAAAAAAAATTTTGGGCTTAAAAGGTTACTGACAAATGAATCGATAGTTGCTGTACATAGTAGATTCCACCAAATGGAAAAACCTGTGGTGTGATTATTTGTTTATATATGGATGAACTTGCTTATATTTGTTGTGATGAAAAACATATTGTGAATGTAGACTTGTAAAAGAGTTTTTAAACAAAATTTGAACAATGAAACGATTTAATAGAAAAGCAGTTTAATAATTTTGACAAATAAATATAACATCATAGTAGATTCAATGGAAATTGTTGGATTATTTGTTTATATCACTTTGCTTATATTTTGGTCTCATGAGAAAGTGGAAAACTACAAAAGAGTTTTTATCTTCTAAATTTGACATGATTTAGGGAAGCAATGATTTGATTCTCGGCATGAACCCATAAATAAACATGCAAATGGTTTAGTTTTAAAGAAATTAAAAAATATTCTTAAGAAATTTGATTTTTTAATGTTGAATATGCATTAAACCCCTTATGACTTGGTAGCATTTAAAGTAAAATAAAGGAATTATCGCATAAAGTTGAATATGCTAAAATCATTGGTAAGGAATGTATTTAATGAACTATGCCATTCCGATATCGTATACTTATTAGTAGACTTAGCAGATATACACATAATCCTTCACAAGAACATTAGAATGCATTGTCACGACTAATGAGGTATTTAAAAGGAACAATTAATGTAGGTGTACATTTTACTGGTCATCCTAGTGTTTTAGAAGGATATTGTGATACTAATTGGGTATCTGATAACGATGAAACAAACTCCACTAGTGGTTATGTGTTTACTTTAGGTGGAGGAGCTGTTTCTTGGAAATCTGCTAAACAAACTTGTACTGCTAGATCTACTATGGAATCTGAATTTATTGCTTTAGAATTGGCAGGTACAGAAGCAGAGTGGATAAGGAATTTATTGGCTGATATACCATTGTGGTATAAGCCGATTCCATCTATTTCTTTACATTGTGATTCTCAAGCAGCTATTAGCAGGGCATTGAACCATGTTTATAATGGAAAACAGAGACACATTCGCTTGAGGCACAATATTGTACGAGGACTGATCAGTAATGGAGTTATTTCCATGGAATTTGTAAGGTCTGAAAAGAACCTAGCGGATCCGCTTACTAAGGGATTGAATAAAAAGGTAGTCCAAGAAACATCCAGAGGGATGGGATTATTGCCATTATTTTGAGTAAATAATATGTGATGGAAACCCAACCCATGTGATTGGAGATCCCATGAATTGGGTTCAATGGGTAATAACAAGTCATGTAATTATTTAATTATAGCACTACAATTATTTATATCCCTTAACGTATGCGTGTGGTGCTTCTTGACAAATTGTGAAAGGATGAATCATTTAGATTCTTAATGAAACTCATAGCCTCTAAAGGGTGGTGTATGTCAGTATACACTTGATGGGTTCACCTATATAAAGGTGGAAGTGTAGGTCGCTTCCTATGAGAGTCCTTGGCAAACTTCGACCGTCAGCCACTCCGTATCTAATGATGTCATCCTCATCGATTCAAGGGTAAAACTGGAAATACATTATGTAAAAGGCTTAAATATGAATTAGTACCCTAAACTATAGGGCATATTCTACTTCGGTGATCCACCTTTCAATTTTGTCAATTAGGTTATTAAGTTATCAATTTTTCCAATTACACAAATTGAACACGCCACGTCAGCAATTGCTGACGTGGCTTATTATGTGGGGCCTTAAGGAAGCTTATGTGGCAAAAAAAATATTTTTTAATTATTAAATAAACAACTCTTATTAAACAAAGGGCAAAACAGTCAAAACATAAATTAACATTTCTAATATTTCATTTTCAATTCCATTTTCTCTTTCTCATCTTCTTCACTGCTACTATACTCTGCCACCGTCTTCCTCCAAAATCCAGCACCCACTAGGCCGCTCCATGCGCACTATCCGGTCCAACCTCTACCAGTCCGACCAGAGCTTCTCCTCCCTCCCCTGTTCGCCGCCACAATCTACCACAACACCACCACCGCCTTCTACAGCACCACCACCAGTCTTTTCCTCCTCGTACTTCTTTCTCTTCTCCATAGCATAAACCCATAACCATCATCACTATCATTACACCAACAAAAAGAAAAAAAATTCACCAAAAGCTATACCCAGTAAACAAATACATAAAATAAATAAATAAAAAATCATTCATCAAGAACAGGAAAAATCGGGTTCCACCCAGAAATCTTTCCAAGAATGCTTGATAGTCATTAATCGAATCAAGAGAGAAAATCGAATCGGATTCCACCTAGAAATCGAATCAAGAGAGAAAAACGTAGTTTCTGCTGAGCAATTAGTGTCCTAAAGCAACAAATAACTCGATTTTCTTCGCCAATCCATTGAAGAACGATTTTCAGTGACAGATCTAGGAGTTTCAAATGGAGACCCAAGAACGGAGATGAAGAGGAGGAGACATATCTAGGATTTTCGGTGACAAATCTCTTAGCCGCCACCGTCCTCTTCTTTACCACCGCCTCAGTCCTCTCCTACCTCACCGCCACCGCCACCGCTACTGCCCCGGCCCCTTCTTCCTCAAGTGTCCTCAGAATGCTCTCAGCCATCTCCTCCGACACCGCCATCGCCGCCGCCACCGCCACCACGCCCCTTCTCTGCCGCCTTGTCTACCAGATCTGGGTTTGGACTTATCTGGGTTTCGAGCCATGGAGATATTCTCTACCAGATCTGGATTTGGATTTATCTGATGATGATGATTATTTGGATTTACCAGATCGAAAAGAAGATTTGGATTTCTCTACCAGATCTGGGTTTACGGCTGATTCAATTAGAAAAAAAGGAAATGATTTGGATTTATGTTTGTTGTTTTTATTTAGTTTTAATGTTTGATATAAAAGTGATTTGACCAATTTGCCCTTAATGTAAACTAAATATGTAAATAGATATTAAAATATATTTTTTATTTACACATAAGCTTATGTATGGCCTACTCAGATAGTCACGTCAGCAATTGCTGACGTGGCGTGTTCAATTTGTGTAATTGAAAAAAATTGATAGTTTAATAACCTAATTGACAAAATTGAAAGGTGGATCACCGAAGTAGAATATGCCCTATAATTTAGGGTACTAATTCATATTTAAGCCTATGTAAAACTAAAAACATTAGTTGTCTTGCAACTGAAAATATTTTAATTTAGCTCTCCCTGTGTTGTCATTGCCTATATAAGAAGAGAATAACAGGAGGAGATTGCTCAAGCAGTAAGGCGGCGTGCCGAGCCGGACCAACAAGACTCCTCCTTAAAACACTCCCCCAAAAACCAATCTCTCCGTCTTTCTATCAAAATAAGAAAAATACTGAATCGCGCATAATAAACTAATGTCGCCGAATAGCTTTTCCCGACGTCTTGAACTAATCATCCTCCATTTACGATTGACTCACCATAGCTCCGTGAAATGACCGAACTGACGTCAAATCATTACCTCTGGTGGACGATTTAATTCTTGCAGTGTTGGTTATGCTCCAAAATCTTATGGTTTTTCAAAGTCCCACATTGGCTAGTTTAGGAACTCTCATAGTGCGTATTAAGATTGTTGTTATGGGCTTAAGAATACATGGTTGAGAAATAGGGATGGGCTCACACGTGACATGGCTGAATTGCCATGAATTGGGCTAAGCCAAGCTTGGTTCTCGGACTTTCGTTCGTAAAACCTTAGTGCGCAGGTAAGGCGCGATACCCCATGTGGGGGGGGTGCCGATCCGATGGATTGTGCTCATGGGTGCACCAGTCCATAGCCTTCTTCTGCGAAAGCACACGCATGATCGAAGGAATGGAGCTCAACTATACCAAGGTTTCTAACCAGTGAGGGCGGAATCACTTTTTGTGACAATGAAACTTTCTTCTCCGACCTCTTTCATATAACAGCTATGTTGTTCCAATTTTGTTCGCCTATTAATCTTGTTAATACTGCTCTTGCTGCTGCTATTTCTCCAACACAGGCTACCATCTTGGTAAACTATTTGTTTATCATAACTGTTCAACAATCAGCATGAGTTGATCTAACTGTTCAAAAAAATGCCCTGTTGTTCAAGGACTTCAAAATAAAATTTCCAGTTTTTCTTTCCCTAATGCAAATATGAAACAATTTAGATTTTTTTTCCTCAAAATTTTCAGCATTACATAGAATTTTAAATATAATAAACTGAATTCTTATTCTTCTTCTTTTTTTCTTTCTAAAATTCTAGGCGTCGGCTTCGCCTGTGCTGGAGAGCATCATAGATAGCCCGAGAAAGCACCGGAGCTCCGATAGGATTATTCAGATCCTCGGCGTTCCTTGCGACGCCGTTTCCATCTTCGTTCGATTCCTTTATTCCTCCAAGTGAGTTCCCAAACACACGCCTCTTGTTCTTTTCTTTTAAGTATTAATATTTTATATTTTATTTAATAATTCTGTGGCTCGCCAAATGCTAGCTTGAAAAACCAGAATCACACCATGACCAGGTTGAATTGTTCTAAATAATCAACATGACGACTGGCTCACGTTCTTGTTTTATAATATTTTAAAAAAAATCATTATTAAAAATATTAATTAATGTATTTAAAATTAATCTTCACAGGTAAAATTTACCCAAACGTGGGATGCATTTATGTGATTTTTTTATTTATTTTATGTGATATTAATATTGTAATTAAAATAACTAATGGACCATAATGGTACTCTCTGCCTTGTATTACACAATTTACACTTGGCTTTCACCCTCTGGCCTCTGCCCGCCTCCCATATATAATAATAATTTATTTTTATATATAAAATGACTTTTCTATAATAATATGCCGTTGGGTTCATATAAAACGTGTTTTGTGTCTAATTAATCTTCTTATAAGGTAAAAAGGAATTAACTAAATTATTATTATTATCGTAGAGAATTACTAAAATGCCCTTGGGTTCAGGTGCACAGAGGATGAACTGGAGAAATATGGGGTTCATCTCCTAGCTCTGTCTCATGTGTACCAAGTGCCACAGCTGAAGCAAAGGTGCACCAAAGCGTTGGCTCAATGGCTGACAATTGAGAATGTGGTGGATGTACTTCAACTCGCTAGACTTTGTGATGCACCGGATCTTTACCTCAAATGCATGAAGCTGGTTTATCGTAAGTTCAAGGCTGTTGAGCATACTGAAGGATGGCAGTTCCTGCAAAATCACGACCCTCTTCTTGAGCTCGATATTCTGCAGTTCATTGATGAAGCTGAATCGGTATGCCATCTTAACAAAACCCTACCCTTATATTTCAATTTTGAAAAAAGTTTTTGCCAGAGGAAACACCTAATTTATTTAATATATGGTATACTCTATTAGCTTATAACAATGCAATAATTAGTGTGAAAATAACCATATTAGTTGTGACAATGTCATCTGTCTTGAAATAAAATTGGTGATATATAGCTAACTGATTGAAATTATAGAGAAAAAAGAGAACAAGAAGGCATAGAGAAGAGCAGAGCTTGTATTTACAGCTGAGTGAAGCCATGGAATGTTTGGAACATATATGTACAGAAGGGTGCACTAGAAGTTTTCAGTTTGTGAAGGCCTCCAACATTCAATTAGACATTTTGCTGCTTGTAAGAGGAGGGTTAATGGAGGGTGCATGAGGTGCAAGAGAATATGGCAGCTCCTTAAACTTCATTCCTCCATTTGTGACCATCCTGATATCTGCAGAGTTCCGCTATGCAGGTAATCAAAACTCTTCCGCCCAAAGGCATCTTTTTAGTTTATGTTAACGCCAAGATCTTTCGTCACGTCCCAATCACCTAAAACGTCCTGATCCTGCAACGTAAACACAATAAACACCACAAGCTTGACGGCGGTTCCGTCGTGATAAATTTCGGTGAGAGTCGATGATGTGAATTCACAAGGTTTATCGAAAACGGAGGCTATATCGCCTAAAGTATTGATATCAAGAGATAATAATAATTCTCGTGAATATCTCGATTCTAAATGAAGAAGTGTATGAGAACGCACTCTCGCTGGAGACTTCCTTGCCAAGTTATACCCTCCTCGCTCAATTACCGTACACCCACTACTACTACGACACATTCCCTTTACCCGATGGGTTCTGCCGATCGCATGTAGTTTATTCTCTCGCTTTGATCATCAAGCATTACCGCCCGATCGATTATGATCCCATCCACATTAATGCATGGCGGTTCTTTAGTCAACCGACATGCTTTTTTCATCATTATAGTCAAAGATCAGAGATATTTAAAATGTCTAAAGGATTGATCTCACCGACCCGATATTTTATAAGTTTGAAATGAAAATAATATAATGATTGGGCTTAATGATTTTCATAATTCAATAATAAAGGCCCAATAGAAAAAAGAATAAGCCCAATACATTCGACCCAAAGAGATAAAATATCACGACCCAACATTGCCCCCTAGTTTTTTTGTTGAACAGAATGTTTAATAGAAAACTATAAACAATCTATGTTTACTGAGAATCAATAAATGACAAGATATAATTAAAAACGTACCCATTTATCGCTCACGAAATGAAATGAGAGGAAGTTAAGGGCCCAATTCAGAGAAACTCTATTCATTAAATACCCGGACCTGAAACCGGACGCTTCCCATTCAAATTCCAAATTATTACTAGCATTTAATGCACCCGTCTTGAACACCGTAAACCGATTCATTATAAAAGGATAACTTTACCAAATTTGACAGTTTACCCTTCATTTGAAATTCAAGCGCCTTCTAAACTTTCTGATCTCTCTCTGCAAATCGTCACAAATGGCTTCCCAAAACCCTGAACAGAGTTCTCCCATACTTGTAACACCCATCACTGTGGTTCCACCAAACCCTAATCTTCATGAGGGGACTTCAAGTACGAATCCCAAACAGAAAACCCAAAAAACCCCCTCGGAATACTACAGGAGTACGGAGCGATTCTCGCATGCCAACACTCCTTCAATCATAACCGAGGCTGAACTAAAGAGGGTTCGAACTCGGTTCCACATTCCGGATACCCATGCTGTCAGGGTACCCCGTTCTGGTGAGAAGATGTATCAACTACCAAGGATGGACTACCGTAGTCCCAAAGGATTTTTATCGGAGAAGGGGTTCGCTTCCCCTCACGCCTTTTATAGTGACCCTACCGGGGTTCTTTGGTGTAGGATTTTCAAACTGCGTGTGCCAACTCCTACATCCACATTCGCCTTCGTGGCCTTCTCGCCATGAATCAAGCGCCGAGCCCTCACCGGACTTCTTCTTCACCGCTCACAAGATAAGTACAATCCGTGGAGAAGGGGTTCAAGGCCATCAAGAAACATTCTCCAAGTCTCGGAGAAAAATTTGACAGACGTTTCATTGGTGAACACCCCTTCAAGCAATAGGGATGGCACGAGAAATGGTTTTTGTCAAAGGCCCCGAGATCTCTTCTCTCCGAATCGGGCAACTCGACGAAAAAAATCTCATTGATTTTGGAGATGTTTCAAGAACGGGAAGTGGAAATGATGGAGCTATTTGACAACTTCCCAGGAAGGAAGAGTGGAAATACGGACTCTCTCAAGCAAGCATGGTTATATGACCATAAGTGTAAGTACCAAACTTATTTCATATGTATATATTTTTGAAAATATTCCATAATATATAATTATAACATGGAATTATTTGATTTGTGCAAAGATCTTTGATCGCACCGAGCTCCTCGTAAATAAAGGAGCTCAAGATTTTTTGTCCGGATATCTTCTAAACAATTGAGGCTACACCAACCGAAGCTACTCCCGAAGTAAATCCAACACCAGAAATTCATACGGATGAATTTCAAACAGAAGAAATAGAGGCCGAAGAGGTTATCATACCAGAAGAGACCCTTCAACCTCGACAAAAGAGAAGAGCTGTTAGAAAACCCAGGTCAGCCTCTCTCGTCACTCCTCCTGAACCCACACCAGAAATAGAACCAACCTCCAAAACCATTCCTCGATCAAAGGGCTTTACTTGATCGTCTCCGATCAAGGAGTATACTTAGGACCAAAAATTAAAACAAAAATAACCCCTTTAACCGCCAAGAGCTCAGGTTCCTCGCCTCTCTGGTATTCCACCCTTCGTGCCCCCCCCAGAAATATACAGATCGAAGAGGATGGGTGATCAGACGAAGGATTCTAACGTTATCCGTGAAGAGGAACGCACTTCACGAGAGCCATCCAAATTCCGCCTCTACTTCACCACCCAAAGAATCCACTCCAAACAAATCTCCCACAACAGAAACTATTCACGCAGAACCTACACCTCCCGACCAGCCCACTCTTTCTCCTGAAAGGCCGAGACCCTCTCCCGAACGGCCCGGTCCTTCAGGTCAAGGTTATAATGCCGAGGCTGTGGGATCTCCGACCCTATGGCCCAGGTTCAACGCTAACTTTCCTTTTGACCTCTTCGGGGCTTTCGTTCGGCACACTGACGACCACCGGTTCAGTGATCATACGGACGGAAATCTTCTCGACGAGGGGATGAGTTATTTGGCCAAGGTAAATAATAATCACTTCTTCCTCTACATCTTTATTTTCCTTCGAGCATTTTATATGTTTAACTTGAATATCTTGAAAATATGCAGGCTAATGCTGTCTTCGGACGACTGCGTCCGAGACACATAAATGGAGAGGCCGAGGAAGATTTCATGCGCCAAGAGATAAACATGCTGAAATCGACCTTGGATCGAGAAAGAGCTGGTCGTGAAGATGCTTTTCATACCATCAACTACCTTCGATAGAATCGGATCGGGCAAGATGGATTTGAAGACATCCGATGATCAACTAAGGGCCACAGGGATGGATTGGTCACGTCCAAAGCCAAACCCAACAAACTCGACCAACCCGAATCTCCGGGCTTGGTTGAAGAGAACTTACTCCTGAAGGCGAAAAATGAGGAGTTTTCTTCAGCCAATCGAAGCTTAGTCCTACAACTTGGTGAAGCTGAGACGAGGATTCAGGATGAAGCCCGAAGGCATAAGGCCAAGCGCCACAAGCTTCGCCATAAAATAAAGGACCTTGAGGGACGAGGCCTGCTTCGATCAAGAGCTCCCAAGCGCATTCAGCAGTATAGGGACTTCGGATGAACTTAATGTAGAGATCATGAAGGTTTATTCGGAGGATATGAGGACCGCTCGAACGAGGAAAGAGAAGCTATCTACCGCTCAAATTGGACTCCTCAGACCGCTTTCAATTCGATGATGAAGGCGGTGCCTGAACATTTATCACGTTTTTGGTTCTATGTAAATATTTAAACTTTTCATGCTCATGTAATTAATTTACAATCAACTTAAATGAAATGAACATTTTATGCTTATTGATAAATCTTTAATCAGATTGATTATGACTCCTGCCCGATCAAGATCTTGTCAATAACTTAGTGTCAATAAGTTGAACTAATGAACTAGATATGGCATATAACGCTTAACTTATGCAATGAAGTGAATTGAATTTTACTGGACGTGATTCAAGTTAATCGAACTAAATAAACCGAACTCAACACTTAAACAAAATAAATAACTTATACTCACTTGATGCATCAAGAGTGAGATCACCATACGTGAAGTAAATTTGGATGACAAATGATAAGAACAAAGACATAAGGATTAATAATGACCATCGACTTACCACCCCGATAAGATCAATATAGGACCAAAAGGACCTGGGCTACCATCGAATGGCCAATGAGTCCTACCATACCTCCTTACAACCATAGTGACCATCGGACCAATAGCCGACCATCGACTTACCACCACGATAAGATCAATATAGGACCAAAAGGACCCAGGGCTACCATCGAATGGCCAAATGAGTCCTACCATACCTCCTTACACCATAAAGTGACCATCGGACCAATAAGACCAAAGGATAATTTGTGGAAAAGTGATCTTTTATTGATATCAAACAAATTGTGTACGCACTTCGATAAACTGACTTAAACTTTATTGAAAATACTTCCGAAGCCTGCCAGCATGCCAAGTATTCTTGATCTCGGAACCATCAAGTGCCTTTAATCGATAAGTACCTGGCTTTGGTACTTCGATCACTTCATATGGCCCTTCCCAATTCGGCATTAGCTTTCCCGTGTTTTGAGGCGTAGAAGCTTCGGCTTCTCTAAGAACGAAGTCTCCCACTTCGAATCTACGAAGTTTGACGCCCTTGTTATAATGTTTGGCCACCCTTCGTTGATAAGCAGCCAATTTGATTAAAGCTTCCTCTCTGACTTCGTCTAGCAGGTCCAAGTTAGTCTTCAGTCCTTCATCGTTGTAGATTTCTTTGAATCGACCTACCAAGACTTGAGATCCGATCTCGACGGACTAAGGCATCGCACCATAGGCCAATCGAAAGGGCGAATCCCTGTAGTAGTCCTCGGCGTAGTTCGGATGCCCACAAAGACGCCAAGAATTCTTCCGCCATCTCCCTTAGCTTCATCCAATCTACGCTTTATTCCGCTCAAAGCAGTCATCCTATTGGTCACCTCAACTTGTCCATTCGACCGTGGATGAGCCACGTAAGTCTTCTTGTCTCGAATCCCCAAATCGCTCAAAAATTCTTCAAATTTTGAACCCACGAATCAAGCGCCCATCGTCCGATATCAATACCTTAGGGATCCCGGCGAAACACCACGCTCTTTTATAAACTTTAAGCACTCGCTGTCACATTATCGAATCAAGTGGTTTCGCCTTTCTACCCACTTAGTCATATAATCAATAAAGAATTATAACGGTTAACCTCGACCTTTAGCTTTAGGTAATCTGGTCCCAATATATCCACCCCCGCATAAATAGGGTATAGGAGATAAAATCGAGTATAACTCTTCCGGTGGTCGATGTGGACCCACTATCGAAATGACATTTTCGCATTCTTGACATACTCTGTAGCTTCTTTTGAAAATTATCGGCCATATAGTATCCTTGTCGAAGTACTTTATGTGCCAAAGACTTGGCGACCATATGATCACCGCAAATCCTTTCATGAACTTCCCAAGAGAGCATACTCGGCCTTTGACGGAACCAAACATTTCAATAATGGTGAGGAAAATGCCAATCGATAAAGATCCCCATCAATAAGATCCGAAATTAGTACTTCAGACTTGATCTTCTTTCACAAGATTTGATCCGGCGAAGGAAGGATCCATCCGCCAAATACTCAATGTAGGGGTCATCCAACATTTTGTTCGCTCGATGCACATCACTCGTTTACGTCTTTGAACACTTACTACCGCAAAAAATTTCAAATACACCAATCCATGAAAGACATCTCGATCCGTAGTGGCCAATTTCGACAAAGCATCAGATGAGAATTGTCGTTGCGTTTATACCTCAAACTCGTCGGAAGCAAAAAATTGAAGTTGGTTTCTTAACTCCGCCAGATATTTGATCATTCGGGTCCCACGAGCTTCATAATCTCCCGACAAATTGCTTAACGACCAACCGAGAATCACTATAGATAATTAATCGCTTGACTTCGAGACTCTTCGCTAATCGGACACCGCTAACACCGCTTCGCAGACTTCAAATTTCATTATTCGTTGCTTTAAACCCGAATCGATGGCTCATTGGACTCAATCCTCCCGGACTTATTAAAATAATTCCTCGCCCACTAACTCGCCATCGTAGAGATCCATCTCAGATACAACGCCCACGCCTTTCCCGACCTCGGCAAGAACGCCGCATCGCCGATCGTAAGATTCAGCCCCAAAGAATTCAGATTCCGCTTTGGTGAACGAGCATTCTACCATAAAAGTCGCCTGGTGGCTTGGCCTTTGATGGCGTCGGGGATGATACTCGATAAAAATCGACAACTCCATAGTCCATGCCGCTAGTCTACCCGAGACCTCCCGCTTTCCCATCACCTTCTTCAATGGTCGATCCGCAGATTTACTCAGAGTCGACCTTGAAAATATCGCCAAGCTTTCTACCGCAATTATTAAAGCAAAGGCAAATTTCTCAATGTTAGATACCGGTTTCAAGATCTCGTAGGACGTGGTCGACGTAATAGACCGGATGTCGCTTCCCACCGATCTCCCAAATCAAAATCGCCCCATCGCTAAGGAACCGCCGCAAGGTACAAATATAAAGTCTCTGGCTGACAAAGCTTGACTAATAAAGGAGCCAAGATGAGATACGCCTTTATACTTTGGAAAGCGCTTCACACTCTGGAAGTCCACCTGAACGCCTTCGCATTCTTCTATTCCCCCAATGTGTCAAAGAAAGGAAGACATCTCTCGCAGATCTGGCGATTTAACCTCCTTAAAGCCGCAATCCTACCAAATGACGACGAACGCCCTTGAATGACCGAGGAGTCTTCATGTCGAGGATGGCTCGGATCTTCTCTCGGATTGGCCTCGATGCCCTCTCGATCGACCAGATAACCCGTAAACTTTCCAAAGACCAAGGCCGAAAGTACATTTGGTCTGGGTTAAGTCTCACCGACGATATCGAATAGTTTGAAAGCACTCCTCAGATCGTCCAAATGTTTCAATTTGCATACTCTTCACGATCATGTCATCTACATAAACCTCCATGTTCCTCCCCAAATTGCTCATCGAATATGAAGTTCATCATCCTCCGATAGTAGCTCCAAAGATTAATGAGGCCAAAAGTCATTTTTTATGTATGACACACCGAATGTGTAATAAATAAATTGCTTTTGGAATGTCTTCTTTGCATATGGATATTTGATGATAACCTCAAAAAGCATCCATAAAACTTAATAATGCATACCAAGTGGCATCGATGAGTCGATCGATATGGGCAGAGAATAAAAGTCCTTCTGACAAAGCTTTGTTGAGGCTCTGTAGTCGATGCAAACCCGCCACTTTCCATTATGCTTCGCACCAATACTACATTTGCTATCCACTCCGGTAATCAATCTCAGAAATGAAGTCAAGAGCCAAATTTCGCAACCTCTTCATCGATGATCTTTTGACGCTCGAGCAAATATCCGCTTCTTCCGATTTAACCGCTTTTTTCAAGGATCTATCTCCATTATGCTCAAAGAACCTTCCGGCTAACTCTGTGCATATCTTGTGGTTCCCATGCAAAAATATCGACATAGCATCGTAGGAGTTCCATAAGATTCGTCCAAGAGGTTCTCGCAAACCCAACCAATCCTCACCGCCTTGTCCGGCTTCACGACCAACTCAATCTCTCCGCCCCCCAAATGGGATCACCAACTGCTCGAAATCGCCTTCGGTGAAGGGTTCGATTTCAATTGCCATCGCTTTTCTTTTGTTTATCGACCCCATTCCGGATGAAATGACAGTAATTCCGATAACATCTCCCTGCCAGGTCTAAATCACCCATCACTTCTCCTACTCCATGTGCCGCTGGGAATTTGATTTTGAAATGTGGGATGGAAGTTACAACAAAGAAGAGCGCCAACGAGGTCTTCCCAAAATGGCGCTTGTGTTTAATCCACATGCACAACATAAAATTTATAAGTTATCTCCACTTGCCGAGGGCCGTACAAGATGACAGGGGTTCAATAGTACTGCTCGCCACTTGACTGGTCGTCATTAAAACCATATAGAGGAGCCTCCGTCCGACCTCCATTTTGTGCCCTTCGAGATGCATTCTTTGATAAGCATGGGCATAAAGAATGTCCACCAAGATCCGCTATCTATCAAAGATACGTTTACATCTACCGAACCCACTTCATACGTGATCACCAATGCCCTTCACGCGGCTCAATGGGCTCAAGGATAATCCGTGATCCGTAAAATGAAATAACACTTCCTCGGAAAGGTCTCACAACCTTCGTAGTAGATCTCAGAATTGACATAATCAATCAAGATAAGACCTCCTCTTCTTCCCTACTAATTTCCCAATGCACCCACCAGCTTATTACATCAACGACTTGCTTGGCGGTGGTGGAGCATTTTGAACAAAGCGTATTGAACCGCTTTGAACTGTATTTATTGATAATCACGATCTCGACGGTCTTTCTCACCACATATTGAATCAAGAAGCCACTTTTAATCTTGCTTTCTACAAAATCCTTTAAATTACAACACTCATTAGTGTCACGACCAAAGCAATTTTGATGATAACCACAATATTTGCGAGGGTTGCCATGTCCCGCTTTTGTAATTATCACGAGGTGTTCAAAGAAAGGTCGGTTTTCGATCCGATCCAAAATTATCGACCTCTCTCAGATTCAACTGGGTGTAAACCTTATTAACCTTCGGTAGAACAGTGTACGATCATCGCATTGTCGCCATTTGAGCCATCGATTTCTTCGAACTACCTTCCGCCTTCTTTGGTTGTATCCTCCCTCTCTCTCTCGATCAACATCGCTTTTGGAACCTCTACCTCCTTTAATTGGCTCAAAGAAGGATTCTTCGATCGCTCATAGCCTCTTCCACAACAATATAGCCCTCCGCCTTTATCGAAGGCTTCGCTAGGCTTTTCTGATGGTGAAACATCAATTTCTTTACCAATTTCTCCGATTTAACTAGATCTAGCCCATTCTCGAACAATCCAACAACTTGAGATCATTAAGATCGGACACCGTCCGACCGCTTCCCTAAACCTCTTTACATATTGGCCTAAAGATTCATCAGTGAATCACGGACTTGTCTTAAAGAGCCCAGAAGCTTCCCTTCTTCTGGTTGCTTCCAAAACGCGAGCATGGAACTTATCACAAAGTTCACCACGAGGAGATAGAATCGATGGTAAAGTCCCCATCCACCGTCTGCCGCCTTTTCTCAAAGTAGTGACAAAAGTGTGACATTTAAAAAGATCAAGAAAGTCATAGTAATCCATTAGTCTTAAAACGCCGACTACGGTCATAAGGATCTCCCCGACCCATCATAGCTTTCCACGCGAGGTAACTTTTTGGTAGCATCCGCTTTCTCCCGAGAATATCGAGAGGAAAAAGGGACGCTTTTTACCGTAAGTATCTTTCACCGTTGGACCTCACCAATTGTTTTCGGAGTTCTTTCAACTCTCTAACCGTAAAATCAACACCTTCGGGTCAGGATGAGATCTCCTTCTCCCGGCGACATTAGGCTTCTAATGGATCGACCTTCCCTACCGATCTCACCGCTTTCATGGACTTCTTGATTTACTAGGTCGTAAAATCTCATCCTCATGATGAGAACGATTGTGACGTATTCTCCTCTTCGGTTTCTTCGCATAATTTCTCTCGACCGCTTCTTCGCTTTTTCATCGTCATGATGAATCGATTCCACGACCGCCAAGGCCTTCTTCGAGACCAAAGGCGCTCGCTTCTCGATCTCCTCCTATCGTGAGAATGATCCCCGACACATGCATGTATGTTCCGGCCTTACCCTTCCGACGGGTACCTCCTTACGCCTACTTCGTCCTTCTAATGAAAATGGCTAGATGCTTCGCCTCTCAACTCATTCACCCAAGCATCTGTTCGGCTATATCTTCCTTTGTCTTAACAGTAACCTCCAAAGCCTTATCCGCTTTCGTCCGCCATCCTCGCCAACTTGGTAGCTCTGGCTTCTTCGACCACTTCTGATGAGTCCCGGTCATGAACCGCCACCCGCTCCGGATTGGGATCACGCCTTATCGGCCGATTGAAAACTAACTTCCGTCTGCTCCACCACGGATCTTCTGGACGGGTTCTTCCGAATCAGGTTAGAAGCCGTGTTCTCACGAAAGCACTTTTAGAAGGACCCAAGCGATCCTTTATCAAAATACGAGGCGTTGATGAACTAATGTACCATCGCTTCGCCCTTCCCTGTTTCCATCTCTACCCTCATCATCTTTCAAGCAAATTTAAAGAATTGTGATTGAAAAGAGCCCTCCTTCTAGCGCCAATGTTAACGCCAAGATCTTTCACACGCCCCAATCACCTAAAACGCCCCGATCCCGCAGAACGTAAACACAATAAACACCACAAGCTCGACGCGGCGGTTCCGTCTTGGGGATAGCTCAGCGTGAGAGTCAAGATGTGAATTCACAAGGTTTATCGAAAACGGAGGCTATATCGCCTAGTGTATTGATATCAAGAGATAATAATAATTCTCTCGTGAATATCCGATTCTAAATGAAGAAGTGTATGAGAACGCACCTCTCCCGGTGGAGACTTCCTCGCCAAGTTATACCCTCCTCGCTCAATTATCGTACACCCACTACTACCCGACACATTCCCTTTACCCGATGGGTTCTCGCCGATCGCATGTAGTTTATTCTCCGCTTTTGATCACAAGCATTACCGCCGAATCGATTATGATCCCATCCACATTAATGCATGGCAGGTTCTTTAGTCAACCGACATGCTTTTTCATCATTATAGGTCAAAGATTGTAGATATTTAAAATGTCTAAAGGATTGATCTACTGACCCGACCCGGTCTTATAAGTTTGAAATGAAAATAATATAATGATTGGGCTTAATGATTTTCATAATTCAATAATAAAGGCCCAATAGAAAAAAGAATAAGCCCAATACATTCGGCCCAAAGAGATAAAATATCACGACCCAACAGTTTACATAATAGTTATTGCTTAATTAAGTGGTTTCGTTTTCATTTGAACGTTATCAAATTGCTCTTTTGATGAATCCAAGGTTCAGCTGTTATAATAGGAATTGGTTTATCTTATAGGAGTAGAATGTAGTATGACTAAGTGTTAAAAATTAGTTGATATCAGTGCTGCCTTGACGACAAAACTACCTAAATGGTAGCAACAATTTTTTTTAAAAAAAAAATTGTTTACCTATAGTTTTTAGACTAAAAGACAAAACGCACCTCAAACTTCACTTCCTATTTACCTGTGCACCCTAAACTTAAAAAGGTGTCTAAGTACAGCTCAAATTTTATTATACGAGACAAAATGCACACTTTCTTCATTTAACCTACCAAAAGTGACCTAAATAAGGTCAGAATACATGAAGTTTGGGGTGCAAATTGTTTTGCCATAATTTTTTTTTGTTTTTGTTTTAAAAATGTAATTTTGTAAAAAACAAAAATTTTAAAAATAATTTTTTTAAAATGTAAATTTAAAATTTGAAAAATTGTAAAAAAATCAGAAAATTTTTAAAAATGTAATTTTGTAAAACATAATTTTTTTTAAACAAAATTTTGTTTTAAATGTAATTTTTAAAATTTTTTAAAATGTAATTTTTTTAAAAATGTAATTTTGTTTTAAATGTATTTTTCAAAAAATTTTAAAATGTAATTTTATTTTATATTTTCTTTTAAATGTAATTTTTAAAAATAGAATTTTTTTTAATAATGTAATTTTTAAAAAAAATTAAAATAGAATTTTATTTTACATTTTGTTTTTAAATGTATTTTTAAAAATTGATTTTTTTAAAAATGCAATTTTTAAAAAAATTTAAAACATAATTTTGTTAAAATAGAATTTTTTAAAAAACAAATTTTCAAAAAAATCAAAGCAAAAATTCATTTCAGATCCATCACATCATCGAGTTGGAAAAAAATGGTCGCTTTCAAATATCTCTTCTTCGCAATAGATTATCCATCGAAGCATGGCAACATTGTTTCCCAATCATCAGAGTTGATGGGACATTCATACAAACTAAACCACGGGGTACATCGCTTATAAGCAAGACGCAAGATGCAAAACAGAACATCATACCAATTGCTTTTGCGCTTGTTGACAAAGAAAATGAATCATCGTGGAGATGGTTTTTCATCAATTTGAGAAATGCTTATGGTGTTGTAGAAGGATGATGGCATCGCTTCGCATGCATACGAAGCAATTATCAAGGACTTAACTGTGTATTCCCCGATGTCACGCACGGCTCACGCACCTACTATATTCGGAAAATATTAAAAACAGATTCAAAAAGAAAGGAGAAGATATAAAAAAGCATACAACGCAATTGTAGGGCTTACACTATGTAAGAATTCAACATACATACGGGTCAACTCGATGCAATTGATAATAGAATAAGAACATATCCGGAGGAAGAAGTTAAGCTGTAAAAGTGCACGAGGTCGCATGGAACCGTAAGTTAGGTATTCAACAATGACTTCAAACAATCACGAAGTCTATTAACCATGCAATCAAGGGAATTAGAAATCTTTCAATTATACGATGATTGAATGCCTACGCTTGTATGGTTCAAAGGTGGTATTTCACAAACAAACAAATAAAGATATCAACATTCACAAATCTATCCACGACAAATTGAGTAAGATTGCAAGATAATATCAACGAGTCAAAGAAACTTAAGGTCGACCAAAGCCCATAAATTGTTACTGCATTTTTGGAAAAAATATCATTAACAATTATATGAAACCACGATATACGAATTATCGTTACCAAAATAAATTGTAGGTTACTAACAATACATATAACCTTAATTATAGGTCCATTCCATCCAACCCATTCTCGAGTCGCCAAATATATGGTACGGAAAACAACTACAACTTTATTGTAAGACCCCAAACTTTTATAAATAAAGATGAATTTTTCTATAAATATTATTTTGAATATTATGGAATAAATTTGATATAATGTTATAAATATGGGTAATATTTATAAATTTTGTAAAGTATGCAAGTTGTTATAAAATATTCGTTTGGTCTGGAATATTCTTTTGTTAGGGAATATTCGCATAATGGCTCAATCATCGGTGGACCCCACAATGTTATTATTTCGGATTGAGAAAAACGACAAAAATATTTTATAAAAATAACTACGAGGTGTTACCATAAAACTGTTGAACTACCCTATGGTAAAAGTATAGTAATACGCGGTCGCATAAGAAGACACTCAGATTGATTATTGATGCTTACGTGAGAAGTCACTCAATATGCTCAATTATTACTACAAAGAATCACGCATCATCATCATCTCTTATGTAACAACCCCAAAATAGGTTCATTCCATCCAACCCATTCTCGAGTCGCTAAATATATGGTACGAGAAACAACTACAACTTTATTACAACAATTGTCGTGCAAAATACAACAACACATATCTTTGTGAGTTTGATACAAATATATACCAACTCAGAAGACGTCACAATGACACCTTACATAAAGGTATAGTCAAAACCGCTTTTAGAAATTAGAATCTTTGGGAAGTGCTCAAGGAAACCTTCATACACGGGAGGCCATGCTTTTAGGTTATGGTAGATATCATATGGCCACAGTAATTATCCTCGGTCAATCTAATAAACCCCAAAGAAAAAACGAAAGATTGCTATCATATTCTTCCCAATGGTGAGTCTTCTCTTGACATATCATTATCTCCACTGCTCTAATTGGGTATTATACTCCAAACAAACACCAAGATTATATAGGTAAAGCTTGTAAATATACTCAAAGAAGTGGATGAGCACAACCATGTCTTATGATAACACGAGGTTGTATGTCATTAGACATCTTGTATGATAGTGACAAAACACCTTCCAAGTTAAATTCACCTCACCCTCAACATCTATAGACCACCACTCTATTCCTCGCTATCCCCGCTCGACCCAAATTTACACTTTTTATTACCCAGAAAGGAATTGTGAAACAAAAGGGTGAGCACAACTAGCTCAAGAAAGAATATTATGACTAAAGATAAATAAATTATCAATAGTCTTCATTAGTAATAAATCGTAGATTTAGAACATATGGTAGATGATAAAACTTTTCAACCATAGTCAAAATGAAATGAGCAATCCATTAAAGAGTCAAATAGACTATAAAGTCTATTGTCTTCCACGTTAAAAGTCCACCAACAATATTTTATCCCTCAGTAACATCAATCAACAGCCTTTTCACAATCATATGAATAACTCATAATCATAATTGTGATTCTAAATTCTCTTCTCATCCGTGACGAAGATAATTTTCATCACCGCCTTTACTCGAAACATCAAATATCATGGTTATACCAAATCACAGCCTCCTGCTCATAATCATATTAATAAATTCATCTTTGCACCACGGGTCAAAGATATTCATCAACAGCCCATCTTTACACTACAAAGCTAAAGATATTCAACAATGTGTCATCTTTTGCATTACGAGCCAAAGATATTCATCAATAATTCATCTTTGCACTACAAAGCAAAAGATATTCAACAACAGTCATCTTTGATTACGAGCCAAAGATATTCATCAATAATTCATCTTTGCACTACAAAGCAAAGATATTCAACAATGTCATCTTCAGATTACGAGCCAAAGATATTCATCAATAATTCATCTTTGCACTACAAAGCTAAAGATATTCAACAACAAAAGTCATCTTTGCATTACGAGCCAAAGATATTCATCAATAATTCATCTTTGCACTACAAAGCAAAGATATTCAACAATGAAGTCATCTTTGCATTACGAGCCAAAGATATTCATCAATAATTCATCTCAGACTACATGTGCTAAATGTAAGACCTCAAAAAATTTTTAAAATAAAAGGAATTTCCTTTATTTATTATTTTAAAATAGTAAGGGTTGATTTGATTAATGTGGATAGTTAAGGGTTAAATACGCAAATATTTCAAAATAAGCAGTGGTTATAAAATATTCATTTTTGTTTGGAATATTCGTTTGGTCGTGGAATATTCAGATCGCTTGTCGGGAATATTCGTATTTACGACAAAATAGCGCCGTGTGTGGGCCCCATAACTGGAAAGCGATTGGATGAGGAAAACGACAAAGTTTGGGTGGTTATAAATAACAAAGCGTAGTTGTTACCATTAAGACTGCTGAATACCCGATGGTTAAAATACGATGAATACGCCGTGGGTCGCACAAAGAAGACACTGCAGTATTGCACAAAGATTGTTGAATTATCGACTCGCACGTAAAGATGGCACTACTCAATAATTTTCACAAGAGTTATCGCTCAATATTTTATTTTATTGATTCAATAATTGTTTGCGTTGGTATTTTATATTATCACGCTTCAATAATTGTCACGCACAAAGATTTCCCATTATCGATCAATAATTCATATTATTTGAATAATATTATTAGATAACATTATTGGCAATGTCTAGAAAGTTCGCTTCAAGGAGAGGTTTGGTCACCTAATCATGCTTGGCGCAAAAGAGAGAGATCCTTATCGAAAGCCCCTTTCCTCGGGAACTACCGGTCATTATAATTGTGATTCTCAGAATATTATTTGTGAATAATTAATTATTGATTCATATGATAAGGAAATATTTATTTTATATGAATATAAATGATGGATTTATTTATGTGGTTATTAATGAAGAAATTATTGTTTGAGATGTTTTATTTTGTTTGATTGAGGTATTAAAAGATCAAATCTGTTATTACGCCTTTATTGTGTGAGTTATAATATTTAATCCGACCGTTGGATCGTTGTAATTTTTGGATATGTTATACATATATAAGTTGAGTATATGTCTACAAATTTTGAACCGTTAAAATGAACGAAATGATTTGTTATAAATTTTAAGAGGTGTCTGATTCGTAAATTAGGTTATAAATGATTTTGGTGGAAAATTCTAGAATTGGTGGGCCCCACTTGTGGTTGGTGAAGAAATGTGCTGAATTTTATTTCAAATGTGGTGGTGGCAATAGTAGCGTGTAAAGCCATCAGTAAAGAGTCAAGTCCGCCTTGCTTGGCTAACATTTTCCTATAAATAGAGGGCTGTTAGAATTGAAAATCACACCGTAAAAACAAAGTTTTCTCTCTTTCTCTCTATTATTGAGAGATTTTTGTGAGTATTTAGATACTTTGAGAGTTGGCCGCTCAAGATAAGTTTCATTCAAGATCACTCCTACCTTTCCTTCCAAGTATTGATTCTTCGAGGTAAGGGATATTATTTTTTTTTCAGAATGATATTATTTCTTCAATATCATTATGTCTTTGAAATGTTGATCTCAAGTTTTTATCAAATTTGGAATTTTTTTATGTCGGGTTACTTATTCACGAGTTACTATTCACGAGTACTATTCATGAAGCGTGAAAATGTTTTTTTGTGGAATTTCTATCTTTTGGTGTTTGAGTTACTATTCACGATACTAAGACTATTCACGATACTTTGATTATTCAATTTAAAAATGAAATTTCTTCTTTTCGTCTAAAATATCTATTCGGATACTAGCTTTGATTGTATCCATGTTTTGATCATTCTTGAATTTTACACCACTATGATTATTTTTGAGGTATTTTTGACGTGGATAAAACCAAGTATTTAATCCTTAATCCTTAATCCTTGTCATTTTGTTTCACCGGATTCGCTTCTTTAAAAATATTTTCATCATCCTCGCCTTTAAATGATGATATTATTGAATATCTTTGGCTCAGAAGTGCAAAGATGAATGATTTCAAGAATATCTTTGGCACCCAGTAGTGCAAAAGATGAAGCAGTGTTTAAATGAATACGACCGATCGATGAATATCTTTGGCCTTTAGTGCAAAGATGAACAGTGTTGAGATGAATACGATCGATTGATGAATATCTTTGGCCTTTAGTGCAAAGATGAACAGTGTTGAGATGAACACGACCGATTGATGAATATCTTTGGCTCAGAGTGGCAAAGATGAATATTTGATTCGAGATGAATATCGATTGTTGTTACGTGGATAAAATATTGATGATGGACCGTTAAATTCATAGATTATAGTAGATTTCATTCTCTACGAACTCTTCTATGAATTATTATTTCACGCGAATATTGATCCGAAACTTGTTGTCATCAGATTCTATCGATTTTTCCTCGTTGAGACTAACGATAATTTGTTGTATATTATCTTAGTCATAGTATTCTTCTTTACGGGCTAGTTGAGCTCACCCTTTTCTCTTGTTATTCCATTTTTCTTCTCGTGGAGGCGAGAATGTAGAAAGTACTAGTGGGGTACGGAAATGAAGGTTCTAGAGAGAGTTGTTTAGTAGTCCCTCACCATTTTGTAAAATAATGTATCAATAAATGTGATGGGGATTTATTTGAGTATAGATATTGTCTAAAAGATAATATTTGTATTTAAACTCACAGCTTTTACTTGTTGTAATAATAAAGTTGTAGTTGTTTCGCATACCATGTATTTAGCGACTCGTAATGGGTGTGGTGTATACCTATTTTGGGGCGTCGCGGTTGGTATCGTAGCTTAGGATACGATCTCCCATGGAGATCGGGGAATAAAACTAGGAGGGAGAGACGAGTAAATCCTTCGCTAAAGTGTCCTACCTAAGCTTATTTGTTGGTTGGTCATATTATAGGGGGTATTATGTGATTTGTTAATTTATTTAATTAACCCTTGTTTTATGATAGTTTTTTAGAATGGTCACGGTAACGTTAACAATGGAGTGAATGAGATCGTGGAGACACCTCTAATCGCCAACTGTGATAATGTGATGTCGGTGAAGAAGAATTAGAGATATCCATGTGGTGAGTGAAGAATTGATAGTTTGCATCCTTTAGATAATCGCAGAGGTAACAAATTAGAGAGAGAGAAGAAGAGGAAGAAGAGGTACCAAGAGAGTTTATTAGAGGTATTTTATGATCGAAATATAGAATTGCAAAATCGTATTCATGAGTTAGAAGAAGCGAAGCTAAAGAATTGCAGCAAATGTGGAGCAAAAAGGATGCAACGATTCAAGCTTGTGGTTACCCGACACGTGATGCTTGAATGTAAGCACTCTTTCGCGTAGTATAAGATGATAAAGTTCGAATCGAAATGAAAGAAGAAATAACCGAACGAGTGAGAATGAGTGATGCGTGGGTAAAAAGTCGCACGACGCTGCTGATATTATGGAAAGAGATGTCCAATCTAAAAAGAGAAGATTTAACGAT